>VMRK01000443.1:0-72854 GCA_016801395.1 Leptodermis oblonga
CGTCGGGGTTTAGACAACTTCCTTGATTTTGCATACACAAACAAGCCACCAGACTCAAAGATAAAGTGTCCTTGCACTCAATGTAGAAACTCTAGAACACGCAGCAGAGATGATGTTGCCTATGATGTTCTAGCTAAGGGATTTCTTCCAGGTTACACTAATTGGGTGCATCAAGGCGAAGACCGCATTACATTAAAAAATATTTGCTGAGTGCATCAGAAGAAAGAAATAGAAATGATGATATGGAAGGGTTGATACAAGATGCATTCTTGACATCATATCCCCGTGTTGAAGCTCATGAAAATACTGGTAGTATGGGTACAGAATGTGAAAATCGTGAAGGAGAATAGAACAACCTGACAATTAGTTTGATGAAAACACTGAAAAGTTCTATAAGCTATTAAAGCATGCAGAGGCTGAGTTATTTCCTGGGTGTAGAAACTTTACCTTCCTATCTTTTATTGTGCGTTTATTGCATGTAAAATCACTTTGTCGATGGGAGCAACAATTCTTTCACAATGTTGTTGGAAGTCTTAAAGGAGGCATTTCAACATCTCGAGATGTTTCCAAACTCCTATAGAGAAGCTTGGAAGCTAATTAAGGACTTGGGACTTGAGTATAAAAAGATTCATTCTTGTCCTAATGACTGTATGCTTTATTGGAAGGAAACAGAGAATGATGAAAAATGCAAACATTGCCAAACTTCTAGGTATAAGCAATTTGAGCTTCAAGATGAGAGTTCATCTAAAAGGGAACAAAAGATTCCAGCAAAACTTGTTCGGTATTTTCCATTGAAACCTAGGCTTCAGAGGCTATTTATGTCTTCAAAAACGGCTCCTTTGATGAGATGGCATGCAGAAAAACGCATCAAAGATGGTAAACTCAGGCATCCAGTAGACTCTAAAGTTTGGAGAATCTTGGATGAAAAGAATCCAAGCTTTGCAGCTGACGTTCGTAATGTTCGACTTGGACTAGCTACTGATGGATTTAATCCATTTAAATCCTTGAGCCTTTCTCATAGTACATGGCCTGTTGTTCTCATTCCCTATAATTTACCCCCTGAGAGATGTATGAAACAATCATCACTTATATTATCCACACTAATTGATGGTCCTAAAAGTCCTGGAAAAGATATTGATGTGTATTTGCAACCCCTAATTGATGAACTTCAAGAATTATGGGATATTGGGGTTCCTACATATGATGCATCAGAAAAATGTATGTTTCAACTACGTGCTGCACTACTTTGGACCATCCATGACTTTCCAGCTTATGCAATGACTTCGGGTTGGAGTACAAAGGGTGCATATGCATGCCCTTGTTGTAACAAACATTGCCAATCGCTTTGGCTAAAAAAGGGGAGGAAGCATTGTTATATGGGGCATCGTCGATTTCTTCCAACTGGGCATAAGTATCGCACAGACAAGATTCATTTTGATGGCTCTATTGAGAAAGCTCCTAAACCTAACAGACTATCTGGTTCAAAAATATTAGAGCAACTGGGTGGTATGGTGAACAAGTTTGGAAAGTATGTAGCCCAAAACCCAGGGAAAAAAAGAAAAAGGATGGAAGAGTATAATGATCACACTTCAACATGTAGATACAACTGGAAAAAGGTAAGTATATTCTTCCAATTGCCTTATTGGGAAGAAAATCTTGTTCCCCATAATCTAGACATTATGCACATAGAGAAAAATGTTCTAGAAAATATCTTATGGACTTTGCTTGGTATTGTTGGTAAGACAAAGGATAATATTAATTCTAGATTGGATCTTCAACAACTGGGCATAAGAAAGTCACTTCATCCTCAGAAGAAAGGTGATAAGCTTTATCTGCCCCCTGCTTGTTTCACAATGAGTAAACAAGAGAAGATGTGTTCTTAAAAGTCTTAAAGAATGTGAAGGTTCCAGATGGGTATGCATCAAACATCTCAAAATGTGTTAATTTAGCAGAGCGAAACATATCTGGTCTTAAAAGTCATGATTGCCATGTTCTAATGCAACAATTGCTGCCAATTGCTCTAAGAAGATCAGTTCCTAAAAATGTCTGTAAGGCCATCATTGACTTATGTGATGTCTTCAAGCAATTGTATTCAAAAGTTTACACTGAAGATGATTTTGAAGCTTTAGAAGATCGGGTTGCGCTAGTTCTTTGTGAATTAGAGAAAATTTTTCCTCCTTCATTTTTTGATGTTATGGAGCATTTACCAGTTCACTTACCAGAAGATGCTAAACTTACTGGACCTGTTCAATTTCGTTCAATGTACCATATTGAGAGGTAAAGTGTTTTATTTAATGTTAACAACTTAATAGTATATCGTTCTAATGACATAGCAATACTTTTCTCTTCTTGTTTATTTATTCAATTTTTTTTTTTTTTTTGTGGATCAAGCTAACAATACTTTCTTCATATAGATATTTGTGTACATTAAAAAATTATGTTCGTACTCGAAGTCACCCTGAAGGATCCATAGCTGAAGGTTACCTTGCTGAAGAATGCATGACATTTTGTTCGATGTATTTGAATGATGTTGAGTCAAAGTTGAATAGACCAAAGAGAAACAATGAAGATGCTCAAGATTCCCCTACACAAGGTGGTCGTCATTTGGGAAAAGAAGAAATTGTTCTGTTAGACAGCATTGAATGGATTCAAGCACATAGATATGTAATTAATAATTTGCCAATTATCGACAGCTTTAAGAGGTTGATTACGCTTTTCTTACATTTTAATCATGCTTAAAATTTTTGTTTGATCTATTAATGACATTAGTCATTGCAGGGAACATTTGCGTGTACTACAACGTACCAATCGGCGTTTGTCGAGTTATGAGAGGCAAAAACTTCACAGTGAATATTTTCCCACCTGGTTTAAAAGTCATGTAAGTTCACAACTTAATTTAAGACATTTGCGGTCTACTATTACTTTGAATAGGTTAAAGAGTACATCTAGTTATATTACCTTTTTTGTTACAACTTACAGGTAACCGAAAAGATGAAAGCTGGTAGTGGTAACAATATGCACCAAGATATTCCGTACTTATCTATGGGACCAAGTAAATGGGTTCGGCGTTATACTGGGTATGTTATAAATGGCTTACGTTTTCATACTAAGCAGCGGGAGCTAAGGAGGAAAACTCAGAATAGTGGTGTGTTCTTAAATGCAACTACGAGTAGTTTCTCGAGTACTAAGGACCAAAATCCTATATCTGGAGACGTTCCATTTTATGGTATTTTGAAGGATATAATAGAAGTGAGGTACACCAATGATTTGAAATTTGTGTTATTCAGGTGTGATTGGGTTGACTACAATTTAGGATTGCGACATGATGAGTTCAATTTCACATTAGTGAACTTTAACCACTTACTATATAGGCAAAATAGGAAAACGGATGAGCCATTTATTCTAGCATCTCAAGCACACCAAGCTTGGTATATTCAAGATCAAGTTGATACAGATTGGCATGTAGCTTTGAAGATGACTCCTCGAGATTTATTCAACGTTCATCCAGAAGTTAATGTAATTGGAGGCAATGAAGATGAGCAGTTTTCTAATCAACAATTAGATTCAGCAGATATTGATGATGAACACGTTTCATGAGTTAGAGCAGATATTGAAGGTGCGACAGTGGCAGGCATAGGCAATCCTATTGGTGGAGCTGATGCTCATGGTTCAGATAATGACGATGAAGACTTTCTAGATGAAGATGATGGACTAGAATACTTTGCAAGCGATAATTCTGACGACTCCAGTGATGATGATAACTTATTTGAAGAAATGGTCCCAGTAAATGAGAATGAAGATGACTAGAGCAGTTTTCGTACTTTTATTTGTTTTCGGGGATCATATTCTTGTATTAGTTCGTTAATGGATTTTTTGCATTTGTTTTGACCTCCAACTTCATTTATGCTATTTTTTGGAGAAGCTTAGCTTAGTTGCATCTTATTTTTCAAGGTACTTGTTTTTGTTTTGAATGCATCTTGTTTATGAAGATCCTCGTTTGCTTTTTGTTCTAATTTTTCAAAGAACTAAAGTTAGTGTCCATTGATGATGATGATATTTGCTCCGCTTTCATTTAGTTTTATTTTTTACTAATTTTTCCCCTTTTTGGATTCAGATGTTGTTCTGTCATTAAATTAAAATGACGCAATTATGCCACCAATTTGTGGCATGCCAATAATATGACGTAATTGTGCCTTAATTTTACAATAAATTTATAATTGTACAGTATAATTTTGGCATTTTATGAAGTGTTGCGAAAAAACTATCGTAATTATGAGGCACGTCTATTTAGTGTCACATCTATGTCACAAAATTATGATGCAATAATTAAATAACGCAATAATGTCAGAAATATATGTCACAAATGCATAAATGTGGTATATTTACGACACTTAATGTAATGTCACATAAGCAAATTGTCGCAATTTTGAGACAAACAAATAAGTGTCGAATCTATGTCACAAAAGTGTGATGCAATAATTAAAATGACTCAAATTATGCCGCTAATTTGTGACATGCTAATAATATGACGCAATTAAGCCACGATTTTGCGGCACAATTATAATTGTGTTGTCTAATTGCGACATTTAATTCAAGTGTAGCAAATAAATTGTCACAATTTTGAGACAAAAAAAAGGATGTCGAATCTATGTCACAAAAGTGTGATGCAATAATTAAAATGACTCAAATTATGCCGCTAATTTGTGACATGCTAATAATATGACGCAATTAAGCCACGATTTTGCGGCACAATTATAATTGTGTTGTCTAACTGCGACATTTAATTCAAGTGTAGCAAATAAATTGTCACAATTTTGAGACAAAAAAAAAGGATGCCGAATCTATGTCACAAAATTGCGATGCAATAACTAAATGACGCAAAGATGTCACAAATATAAAACACAAATGCGTAAGTGTTGTATATTCCCGACACCTACATGTAATGCCGCATGTAAATATGTCGCAATAGGTCAGTTTTCTTGTAGTGTGCTAAGTTTCATAAAAATAAATTACTTTAGTGTTTCAGTGTTGCATGAAGCCTCCTAATATTTTTTGTTTCTTTTTGAAAATTTTGGTCATAATCCTTCAAATTGTTGAAAGTAAGCCACAAGATTAAAGCAGTGTTGCATTGTGATGTGAGCAATTCGATGAAAAGATCCTCACTGTTGCGGAAAGTTGCCAAGGAAAGTCGAACAATGTCGGCCACAACTTACTCTCTTAAATCTCAAAAATCACTTAGCTAATTTAAGTGAGACTAGCTACTTTATCTTAACTTAGCAGGATTAACATGAGTTTGAACAATGAAAATTTAGGTGGAGCAAGTAACCTAAATTGTTTAAGTTTTGGAACAAGTATAATTTAACAAAGCATGCAAAATACACAAGTTCAAAATAATGAGAATTCTAGAGTAAAGGTAAAACAACCTCACAATATTTATTAATCAATATAATACAAATTCTGAAGAGTGTTTTCGGCTATACCCCTATTTATGGTTAAGGGTGTAGTCGAAAATATAGAAAAGAAATAAAGAATGAAAAGAAATAAAAGTGGAAACCAACGAGAGTTGGAAACCTTATAATTACCAAATTGGTACTCCTATTTTCGGCAATCACAAAGTGACTTGCACGAAAAGTTTAAGCCAAAAAGGAAAAAGGAAACTTATTTTTGGTTAGCTCACAAGTTGGTGGAGCTGAAAAAGTAAGGAGAAAAATGAAAGAGGAAATAACTTAAAACAAAGAAGAAATTCTTAGAATAAGCTAAGTTGCACATAGTTTATGGAAACTTAACTTATTCTATTTTTACAATGGAAAGAAATAGGAAACATGCACAAATCCTATAACTTTCCAAACCCGTAGCTTGCTTGCGAATTGGGTCACTGGATTCGGTAATGGGCTTCTTGAATGACGGTCGAATTTGTGAAGCTTTGAATGCTGAATGGATTCGGCCCAACTATTGATGGATGCATGAATTTTATAGATCAAGTGGTTTTGAGAAGTCAACAGACTTCAAAAAACATTTCGCCTATCATTGTGGGCTTTGAGCTGGATCATCATCCGTTATTTCAGTGATAATGACTAGGGCTGATATCGAGCCGAGCCGAGCCCGAACAGTAGTGTGTTCGAGCTCAACTCGACTAATACTTTCAGAGCTCGAGCCCGAAATTTGAACTCGAGCTCGAGCTTGTTTAAGGGGTCCAAGCTCGAGCTCGGCTCAGTCCCAAATATTTCAAAATTTTTCATTTTTTAATAAAAATTTTTACTATTATTTTTTTTAAAAATTATTTATATTCACAATAATGGCCATGAAATTTAATAATTGCACATTGGCCCGCCATTATGGCTTGTTAAGTCTAAAGCGCTTCTGCTCTTTTTATAAAGGAGGAGTATAGCCCCAAGTTTCTCTATTGGCGATGTGGGATTTTGAAACCTACATGAAGAAGAAAAAAACTGAAAAAAAATTAAACTGCTACTAGTAGGATTCGAACCCGCATAGTGCAAATGGAAAACTTTTCCAGTCATCCAAGCTTACCACTAAACTGAACATGTGATGTGGACGGTTGTACACATGCGGATAATGTTGCCAAGGACCTTTTGATTAAGTGACAAGCTCTTACAAAACCTTTAACTCACGTTCGGATTTGATAAAACAAAGGAAAAACTATCCTGACCAACTTGTTTATAAATTCGAACCAAGTGCAAGAAAGAGGTGTGAAACATGCGAATAATTAGGCAGAGCAAGAACCTAATTAGCTAAGTTTCATGCAATTATGTAAACTACGACATGCAAATACATAAAGCAATAAAAGGAGGTACTTCAAACACTAAGTTTTTGATCTGAAATACTCTAAATATTATTGAAGTTTCGGCCCCTATTTATAGTTGTAAGGGCAGCCGAAAAAAGGCACAAAGTAGAAGAAGGAAAGAATTAGAATTGGAAATTAACCAAGAGGTTAATTTCTTTTACAATTACCAAACCCGGAAAGAAGTAGGAATGGTAAGAAAAGGCAACAAAAATTCGGTCACCTCATAATGGGTGATTGCCGAAATTACAAGTACCAAACACAAGAAGGAAAGCTAATTAGAAAACAAGTAGGAAAAGAATAAAAGTCCTACTCCCAAAAAGAATAAGGTAACCCTTTTTGGAAACTAACTTAAAAATAAAATAACTTAATTAAAAATCTGAAAATAATCCCTAAAACCGTGTGGCTTCTCCTTGGGCTGGCCATGTGGGCTTTCTCCTTGGATGGGCCGTGCGGCTTCCCTTGTGGACTCCTTGGGCTGGCCGAAAACTTGTGGGCTGGTCCATGAGTTTTGGGTTGGCCCAAATTGTAGGGAACTTTATCAATTTGTTTCTCTTAAGTCCAAGAACCTCCCGGCATCTTCAAGACTTCAAGAAACAGCCTTCTTCTTTATTAGGATTTGATGATTTGCGTTTCTTCTTCAAAGATTTGTAGAAGATTCGCAATTTGCACATTTCCTCCCTTTTCCTCCAAGGCGTGGGCTTCTACAATTAACTGATGGCAAGTTTGAACAAGGTTGTTGAGAACTTCTCGCACCTTCTTCGCTCTGCTTCTGGTCATTGGCCCAGTTATGTCTACAAGTGGATCCCTCTGGTATGGGCTTGGATCCTGAAGCATTGTCGGGCCTCGATGTAGAACTCGAACCTCCTTCTCAGCTTCCCCGGAATCACTTGTAGTTTGACTTGTTGCGTGTTGACTCTGGATGCCCGCATCAACATGCTTATGTGTTTAATACCTAAATTGAATGTAAAAATATATTATTTTCTCTCTTTGAACAAACTTCTTATCAAGCTGTTCACAAACGTAATCGAGCCGAGCTCCCTCTTGTTCATTTATTGTTTGTTTATTAATCGAGCCTAAAATTTTGATCGTGTTCGTTTATTAATAAATAAACTATCTTGAACTGAGCTTTTAACGAGTCGATCCCGAGTTTATTCGTGTTCGTTCTCAGTCCTAATAATGACCTTACTGCCCTCCCTCTTTGGAAATCTGCAAAACATGAGAATACTCCTGGCTTGGGAATCCCTTATCTGTATTAATGAAGCCAAGGATGACTTCATCACATTGCCTATGGTCTATCCTCTTCTATTTAGTTTTTAATTAAAACACGCTGGAATGTGTAAGATATAGTTAAAATAATGAAGGGTATTTTTAGTAAAAGTAATTAAAATTACTCCATCTGCTCAATTTCGCTCTGACAATAGCATCAACCTACTTTTTTCTTCATTTGAATTGTGGAAAACTAGAATAATCATTTGAAAAGGGTTAATTATATTTTTATCCCCTGTATTATGATATTTTTACTATCAGCCTCCTGTGTTTTAAAAACTAACACTTAACTCCTCTTTTGTCACTAGCCAAACAGAATAAACTCATAATAACTAAAATGCCTTAGATGGAAGGTGGGCTCCGACAGGGGCGGCATAAGGGAGAGATCTAGCAGATCCGCAAAGCGAAACGACATCGTTGCCTATCTTGTGCCAACCTTGGCTAAAGAAAGAAAGATATTTGCGAAAGAGTTTTCGAGTGGCACAACCAAGAAAGAATGCCAGATCTGTTCAGACGAACGAGGGGTGTTGTGCTATCAGCGGACCGATGGCAGGAAGACCTAGATCAAGGGGCGTTCAGAGCGAAAGAGAGAACAACGTGCAACATGTGGTGGATGAAACTAGCCATGGCATTTTTGTGAGGCTGCATAAGTCAAAGGCAGTTTGATATTTTCCAAGTTTATTTATTTGACTTATGACAATGTGGTTTAAGTGTTAGTTTTTGAAACACATAAATGTTGATAGTAAAAACATAATAACACAAGGGGTAAAATGTAATTAAGTCTTTTATAAACTAAACACATAATTTCATCGTATTAGAAACTTGAGAGAACATTTGTATAATTTTTGCAAATTTCAGGAGTGATACTGCAAATGTCTGCAAATTTCATCATTCTGTGTATTCGGATATTCCTAAATCCTAACTTTTGGGGGAAAAAATAAAATTCAAGTCGGTTGCATAATTTTTAAATAGTATAGGGGTATAAACTGCAAACCTTTTAGCCATTGCTGAAGTTCACCATCTCTTCTAGCCATGTTCCTTTTTGGCTAGTGTTATTGCCAGAGCAGTTTTTAGCATACAGAGCAAAAAATTGAGTTTTTACCAAATTGCCCTTATTTAATATTTAGTGATAAGTTTCTTTTCCATTTTTTTTCTTTTCTCCTTTTTCTTTCCTGTTTCTTCTCCCTTAAGCTCTCCACAGCATACCAATCGTCTTCCCCATCTCAAACTCTCATTCTCCTTAACGTCTTCCTCACCATCATCGTCCATCCCATCTACAAATCTCCTTCATACTGCCGTCACTCCTCCTGATATGAGACAAAGATTTAATATAAGCCTTGCGGGTTGTTGGAATTCCGCCGGTCAGATTTTCAGCTTTACTTCGATTAGTTTTAAAGCATTGATTTGTTTTCTATCTTTGGGTGTCGTTCCATTCATATGAACTGGTAATTTGGTTTCAGCAGCAGCTCTAGCTTGATTTGCGTTTTGATTTCCTTGATTACCTTGCAGTTAATTTGTGATCAAATCAATTTGATTGTTTCCGCGATCACAAGTGGGCTGCAAGCTCGCCGGCCGCCTCTTGTAAATAGTACCCAGCGACGGAACAGCCCCCACCAGCACAAGCGGCTCAGCCCCCACTCAGCTGCTGAAGTCTTCTTTTTTCTTTCTCTGGCATAGCGTTGCTGCAATCGGTTTGTTGTTTTCTTTTTATTTAATGGGCCCAGGCCCTTGTATGGCGCTGGCGTTTTATCATTTATGTACTCTTATAAAATATATATATATATATTTTTTAATTTACAATCCTTAGTCTCTGTTCTTTTCTGGCTTGTGTTGGGCAAACTTTATTTTTTTTTGAAAATTTTTTGGAGGGAAATTTTTTTTTTTTGGGAAATTGTGTAGGTGAGAGGTAAAAAAGTGTAATAATTGTGTTATTTTTTGAATTTATGTGAGTAGATATTTAGAGGAAATTTTTAAATTTTAATTTTGAATTCTTGGGAAAATGAAGTTGTTTCTTTGTGTAAAATTTTAGAAGAAAAAAGTGATAATTTTTTAGAAATAGACATAAGAGAACAGAGCCTAGTCAATCGAGACAGAGAGGGAGAGCCCTAATTTGTAGTTTCTGACTCTTCATTCCTTCAATCGGCGCAAGCTGCGCAGCTGAAGAATCAAGAATTCCAATCGCAATCGGCAACACGGTAATACCCATCTTCTTCTTCTATCTATTCGACTGTTCGCCACTGACTGCCGCTTGCAATCGGCAATTCTAATCGGCAATCGCGCTGCGCTCTTGCTCCAATTCCATAGTGCTGACCGCCAGTGCCGCTGCAGGCCATTTACTTTTCTCTCATGTCAGTTTCTTATTTTTCATTCTCAGCAATTAATTGTTTTTTTGAATGGTTATTATGATTTATTTTCTTTGATTTAGACTTTTAGTTGTAGATTTAATGTTGTAAAATGTAAATGACCAGATTATATAAATGCAATGTATGCAGTAGTGGCGTAAATGCAGTATGTAGGTGCTTGTATGGTTGAGTTGAGAAATTTGAATATTATGAATTTAAAGAATTTTAGGTATGAAATTAGAAAAATTAGGGATTTTAAAAATGGTAATTTTACTTTATATTTTACACAAGCCCCCATTGATTTAATTTTTTGGCTCCGCCACTGTTCCGAGTTTAGAGTCTTCGATTTGAGTTCGTTTTGATTCTTGTGGGTTTGGATTATTTTTGGGTCATAAAGATAGGAGATTTGCGTTTTTGGGTAATAAACCCTCTGAGACCGTCGGTGATTTGGTTTCCTCTGTTGGTGAGAAACTGAGAAAAAAGAAAGAAGGATAATTGAGAAGAAGATATCGGGAAGGAATAGAAAAAGAAAAAGAAAAAAAACTTATCACTAAATATGAAAGGAATTGTTATTTGCAGTAACTATTTTACTATTTACAGTAACATTTTCCTGTGAAAAGTCTAAAATACCCCTCACACTAATAAAAAATAAAAAATAAAAAAAGAAAAAGGCAAAAGTCTAAAATAGGCCTGCAAAAGTTTATAAATAGGCCTGCAAAGAAAAAGGAAGCAAAAGCAAAATTATTCATTTTACTGCAAAGGTAAGGAAGCAAAGCTGTGTGGAGAAGAAGGAATCACAAAATTGGCTAAATCGGATAAAAGTCGAGACGAATCGGGTCGGCAAAAGGTGAATGCCTAAAATTAATATTTGTTTCGTTATTGTTTTATTTGTTGTTTTGATTAATTTGGTAGTAATATGTCCTGATTTATTATTATTTTGTCCGAGATTGTTAATTTTTTTCCCGGATCTGCGCAGATCCGGCCGATTTTTGCCGGATCTGTAAAATTTAGGCCGAGGAGAAGGTTTTCTCGGCCCGGATGGGGCTGAAATACCGCTGGTCACAGGCGGTATTTCAGGAAGGAATACCGCCAGAGGGAAATACCACCGGGGCGGTATTTCCCTTCAGGACACCGCCGTTCCCAGGCAGTGTTTTTCACCAAAATACCGCCCGAAACGGGGGGGTATTCTGGAAAAATACCGCACCGGCGGTATTTTTGGGAGGTAATACCGCCGGCGACCGGCGCTATATTTGGGAAAAATACCGCCCAGGCGGTATTTTTTCATAAAATAACCCCGGTCGCCTATGGTATTACCGCCCAAAAATACCACCGAGCGACCGCGGTATTTTTTCCGAAAACACCGCAGTCGCCCGGCGGTATTTTTTCCAGAAATACCAGCGTCACCCGGCGGTATTTCCCCCAGGAATACTGCTAGGCGAATGGCGGTATTCTTGGAAAAAACCGCCGGCTGCCAGGGGATATTTTTCGACGAGCGGCAGGATTGTTGGCGATTTTCTACTCGAAAGGGGCGAGTTTTGAGCCAATATTTTAAATTTTCTCTAACTTTAATTATGTTCTTGTTCCTTATATGTTATTAATTAATTTCGGATTGATAAATGCGTGTTTATATTATTGCAGATGGCAGAAGCATTTAGAAAATTGAAATTAACCAAAAGCAAAAAGGATGACAATTTGCAATTGGTTGCAAAAAACACTGAGGCGACACAGTCCTCCTCTGAGGAAGTAGGTGGTCGAATACCTCCCACTGCATCCGAGCGCCAGAGAAGGGTGGCAGGAAGAGCGCATGGCTCTTCTCGCTTTTCAAATGCAACGAGGTAAAGTAACATTGATTACGGCGAAACAGAATTTGCTCTGCCATACATTGGAAATGCAGAGGAGAATGAAGCTAGGGAAAATGCGGAAAGATTTGAGATGGACATGTCTCAGTCGCAGGGGTACATGGAAGGGAATTCGGGGTGGTTGGAGGATGCAAACGAAAGGGAAAATGCACCCAACAAACGAATGAGTGAAAAAGGCAAAGAATTAATGGGCTCCTCACGTAGGTCAGTGTCAGGGTCTGGGTCCGGTTCCAGGAGGGATGCCCGGTGGAAGGCTTATCGGCCTCTAGATGGTCCGATTGACGGTGGAACTTCAGATCCAGAGTTGTTACGGAGTTTTAAGGGTCATGTTGCCTACTACATATGGCATCGACAGGTATCGTATTATGTTTTATTACATATTTCTTGATATAATTTTTATTTATTTCCGATTTATGATTAATACGTTGGTGCCTAAAATGTGTTATTTTATTTATTAAATTATGTAGGAACGTGATGTATTGTTGTGCCATAATGGCCACGAGTGGCTGCAAAGGTGGGATTAGCCGATAGGGAAATAAAAAGTATAGTGGAACAGTCCGGGTTGGCACATTTTGTATGGTGCATGCATCCAGAGTTAGACTCTGCACTCCTAAGTGCCTTTGTTGAGAGATGGCATCTGAAAACTAATTCATTTCACATCGGAACCGGCAGGAAGCGCGGCCTAACCGGAATTTGGTGTCATACAGACGCGCACTAAATGGAATGAAATTCGAAGAGGTAATATTTCTATATCATTTAAATTTTCTAATGTTTATTAGTGTAATAGCCAACTTATTCGATTATCCACTTACTATGTTTCACATGAACTAGGTAAATTGGCTTCCTTTTGGGCAAAATCCTGCAGGAGTGCACCCAATAATCTTGTACAGAGGTCTTATTTATTGCCCTGCGGTCGTAGAGCCATATATGCATGATCGGTTCTTGCAACAATTTGGATTCATGCAGTCGATCCCTCACACAGTTTTAAAGCCAAAGAGTTGTTACAGAGGCCCTGAAATAAAAAGGTACTCCTGCGTGTATGATACGAATTTTAAGGCCCCGCAAATGTACAAGAGTAAGGTGATAAGGGGGATGCAGAGGGCTCATTGGCCCTATCAGTCATGCCTTGAGTACCTTGACTACTTCCAGCCGCGAATGCACGTTCGTGTTAGTCCCGACGACATGGAAGTGGACGAGACACTGGACCCCAAAAAGCTATCAGCGGTTGCGGTAAGCACTAGAAATTTATGTTTATTTCTGTCAATTAATTATATTTTTTCGTCAATATTTTTTACTATATTTTGATTTTTCCCAAATGCAGCTTTTGCAATATATAGCAAGTAAAATGTATTATTCTCATCCCCAAAATCGGCATACCGTCCCCAGTGACGTGAGGGAGAGTGTCATAGAGGAGGTGGCTACCCATTTGGAGGATTTGATGCCGGCACTGGAGTAAATTGCGGCAAGGTCCCATGTGCTATCTTATTGACTGTTTTTTGAATACTGGTAAGATAAATTACTGAATCAGCGCTTATAAATTAGGAAGTTGTATTTTATTCACTTTTTTATGCATTGTATAAAGTAATATATCATTTGGAATGATATATATTTTTTATTTGCCTTCAATAATGTTAAAATTAATTACATACGAAAGTTAAAAGATGAGAATCTTATCTTGTGAACGTAAAATCAAAAGTAAATTGCAGTTAACGTGAAACAGTGGGTATGAAAAACATCTAATACTAACACTCAACAGTCGATTTATTCCTGAAAGCAACAAATTTTGCTTCCAAATGGGATTTTCAAAGCTGCATTTGTTCTAAGGCCCTGTTTCTCCACGTCGGATAGATTGGGAGTAGCAAGACCTCCTCTGTCGTTAACAAAGCAATGAAATGATTTTGTCTTATTAAACCCATATTGATGAAACTAATCGGATCATTAGAGACGCCGGCCCCTCGCCACTGAAGCGGCAGGAAAATATTACTCTGTTGGGCATATAATGTAACAACCCTCTGGTACTTCGTTGCGACAAGTATTCCCAAAAGAGGAGAATCAAACTAGAATTCCTCATCTGCCGGAACTACATAATAATCTATCACAATGTCCATCGGGCACTATATTAACGTGTCTGGTAATGTATTCAAACATGAACTAATTCAGAAATATGGGAAGGTCGTAAGGCCATTCAGAAACGTAGGGCCTCACAACCCTTCGTCTTCTCTGTCCGCCTGTGGATCGCCGACCTGCGAGTGTAAATCATATTAAATTTAGTATGTGTATATGTATTTAACCACAATGACATGTACATAAAATACATATATTTGCACCTCGTTGTAGTGCATTCCTTTCGGCATGCTCGTACCCTAATAGATCTCATTGGGTTGGATTATGTCTCGGCCGTCCCCTGTATGGCTTACTAACCGGCTCAGTTAGATCAACAGTTTTCGGATAAAGAGTCGAATGCACCACACCCATCACCCTGTATATCTCAGCGCTTGGACGCGTCATTACATCAACAAACATGTCATGCAGTCGCCCTTCAGCTGTTTGCCTCTCCTCCTGAGTTTCTGAAATATCATTATCTCCCAAATGCAGCATCTTCCAGAACGCGTCAACGTCAATAGGATCAATTGGACGGTAAGCGCGCACTAACTGTTGCATCTCACATGCACATGGCAGACCGCAACTAGTTCAGAGTTCGCAACCACACAGCGCACCATCTTTCCTGGTAAGGCCAACTCTTTTTGTATATTCTTCCTCCACCATTGTAATATCAGCGAAAGACATTCTACCGTTAAGCCTACTATACAGTAAATAGTCGCTCTTCCGGTATGTTTTGCTGCGTCAAGATTCCATTGCAGTCCGAATTTTATCGAAGTACAACCCTATCATAAGATTAATGTCGTGAAAAATACCTGAAAATGCCTTTCTATCCGTACCAACTGCCTTCTTCAACTGTGCATGTGCACTCTCAACCCTAAAAGATAATTCACATTAAAAATCAGACTGTAACATAAAGCATTATATAAAAGATCATGTAATTATACAATATACAAATCATAAATCAAAGTTATAAATAACTTACATGTTGGTGGTATGCCCTCCGTAATGCTTTATACTTTTCATCCAACAAGACATAAACTTGTCCTTGTAGAGATCCAACCATATGTTTTTCAAGTATGGAATAATATTTCTGAATCTAGATTTATTTCCATATTTAGTATCAATATAATCCACAACTTCCGTGAACTGTTCATATGTCAAGGCTTTAACCACTCGCCCCCCAACGATATAGAAACACATCCATTGTAGTTTTGTCGTTGCCAACCGATACTACATGTTTCTTAATATTCATTTCAATGTGTCTCCTACAAAGTAGTTGGGTAGCATGTGGGAATAACAGTTGCACAGCATTCATTAAGGCAATCTCTCGATCAGTAATGATCACATGTGGGTATTTGTTTCACTCGAATAAATTGCTCAATTGCGCCAATCCCCAGTAATAGCTTGGGGTAGTCTCATCCCTCATGAAAACGAAAGCGACATGAACGTACAAAGTTGTGGGTACATGAGCCACTATTTGCAGCAAAGGCATGTCATACATGTTTGTCTTATACGTTGTATTCATAAACAACACGTACGGAAACAAAACAAGTAGACGAGGCGCCTTCTTATGTGCAAAGAAGATATGCCCGACTGCATTACTGTCGTCATCACCTGCGTGCGCATAGAAGTATTCGTGATCATGCAGAAATTTGAAAAAATACTGCATGTTAGTCATACCTCCCCTCGCATCCCTTTTACTTTTTGCTCTTCATTGTACACCTGTCTTATGTGGTTGATATTTTCCGGATCATCTGCTTGTAATTGGGCCAATATATGCTTTGATCTGATGTTAATACTTGACATGTCTGCAATCTTCTTCTTCTCCAATTCTGTTAACCGTGACTGCGCTGAATGCCAATTTCGAACTTCTTCTAATTCATGATTGTGTTTACCATTTATGGCATCTAACTTCCAATTTTCCCAAGCAATTTCTCGTCCCTTCAGGTGAAATGGACAGTTTGTCATCTTGCTGCTTGTATTGCTCCGCCTGCTTTTCCCTTCAGGTAGGGGTAACTTATCTCTAACTTGCCTTGATCTATCGCACCCTATCTCAACTCTACATTTTCTCCCTCTTGTAAGGAACAGCCCCAACATTTTCGAAGAGGAAGTAATTTTTGCAGTCATATTGTTTTCAGCTGCTCGTGCTTTAACCCATGCAATCATATCTTCCCTACTTCTGAACTCTTCGTTCGTCTGAAATACATCGGTGTGGTCAACATAAATGTCATCCCTCTCAATACAGAAATCCTGTTAATACAACAAAGCTGGTTCAGCATACTTAAATCGTCAAATTTAGCTGCAACCAATAAATTTCGCAATAATCTTGTCGCCGAGAGGCGAAGTTGTGACAGAATTACGATCATCATAGGTCGGAGGGATATTGCGAATATCGCGGCCATTTTGGACGGAAAAATCGAGGGAAAAACGACTTTCTGGCGGAAAAAACCGACGGCAGCCACCAGTTTTTTTTCTGGCGAAATACCGCCGGCGGCAGGCGATATTTCGCCTAAAAATACCGCTCAGGCGGTGTTTCTGCCTCAAATACTGCCGGCGGTATTTGCTTGAGAAATATCGCCCGGTATTTCTCGGGACAATACCGCCGGACGCCGGCGGTATTTCCTTGGAAAATACCGCCCGACACCGGCGGTATTGACCCGAGAAATACCGCCCGGTGCCTGGCGGTATTGAGCGGAGAAATACCACCGGCATCCGGCGGTATTGATCGAAGAAATACCGCTAGGCACCGGTCGGTATTTCTCTGGGAAATACCGCCAGCAATGTTACAGATACGGCAAAAAATGACCGGATAATCGCAGATCCGGGACAAAAATTCCTCTCACAGGGGGTTTTTTTTCCGAAATTGAAGGGGTATACAGAGATTTTTTTTAAGCAAACTAATTTCAAGTAAAAAAAATATAGTGTTTACTTACAGTGTAATATGGATCGTCCTCGGGAATACCAGCCATATTTGAATAAACATGTCAGTAATAAATGAATTACTGTATATAAAATTGTTAGTGTAAATGGAAAACAAGTCCACAATGTCTCTGGACTCTCTGCTGCAACCTTTAGTTTTATAGGTGAAAAATGAAAAAAAAAAACAATTTTAACCAAAAAGGCCAAATTAGACTTTTAATAAAAAAATATTACTGTAAATAATAAAATAGTTAGTGTAAATAGTATGCCCCAATATGAAATAACGGTAATTTGGTATAAAAAAAAATTTATTTTTTGCTCTATATGTAAAAACTACTCTGGCATTTAGGCTCTGTTCTCTTGTGGCTTTAGTAGAGGAAATTTTATTAGAGGGAAGTTTTTTGTTAGAAATTTTTTGGAGGGAAGTTTTTTTTGGGAAATTGTGTAGGTGAGAGATAAAAAAGTGTAATGATTGTGTTATTTTTTGAATTTATGTGAGTAGGTATTTAGAGGGAATTTTAAAATTTTAATTTTAAATTGTTGAAAAAGTGAAGTTGTTTCTTTGTGTAAAGTTTTAGAAAAAAAAAGTGATGATTCTCTACCAAAGCCACAAGAGAACAGAGCCTTAGCCTTCCTTTTTATAACATTAGCCTTCCTTTTTATAACCTAGGCCATCTCCAGCTTTACAAATCTTTTACCCACATACAGGAAAAAATTGTTGGAATAGTACACGTTTTATCCTTAGCTATGGCGAATGCGGAGGTAGAAGCCGTCGATTTCGAGCCGGAGGATGACGATTTGATGGACGAGGATGTTGACGTCGGTTCCCCGAGGGCACTAATGCCTAAGCTCAAGTCTGCCATTACTGGCGGCTCCTCTTCCTCTTTCTCCGCCCCTAAGAAAACTAAAGGCCGCGGCTTTCGTGAGGAGGCTACAGCTGCCGAGGCTGAACGTAATGCTCGGATGTCTGCTCGATTTGACACGCTTGACTCTGAAGACGGCCCTGGCGCTGAACGATGTTAGTACAACTATCCATTTTTCCTTCTCTTTGTTGTTATAGCGGTTAATTTTTCTTTTTGTTTTGCGGAATAATCTTATTATTTGGGTGTGTAGGGTTCCCAATTTTTAGTTTTATTGGTTCTGTTGAGTGCGAGACTTTTGTTTATCATATTTGGTGGCTTGGTTAAGTTCGTAGAATTAGTTTCGGTTTTTTTATTTATGATTTTTTGGATAGAGGCTTAGTTGTTGTTATTGAATGAATTTTTGGTTATCTGGAGGTTGTCATGGGTAATTGGTTTCTTCTGTTTTTTTACAATTAGTGATTTCAAAATTCAGGAAAACAATCATACGAAACTTAGGCATGCCAATAAAATTGACCAGAATTAGTTCTTGGATTTTACTGTACTTCTGAATGCTGACATCCATACAAGTTTTCAGAAATCTTGAAGCAAGATTCTGGAGGTATTTTTCTGAAACTGGTTTTGTTTTGCTGACCTACTTGGTGAATATATTTTTGTAGTTGATTTTACTGGGTTCTAAGTGATTTGAGTCCTCATGGTTTTGGATGAGTCTCAGTGTTTATATTAGAAGAATTGGCATATTTGATTGTGTATGCATCTGTGCATATGCAATGTTTGTCTAACATCAACAGCAATGAAGCTGCTATCTCATTATGTATGCCAGATTGTAATTGTTGTTGTTGTTGTTCAAATTTTGTGATTTTTTGTTTTCCATATAGTTGGGTGCTGCTACATCTTGTATTTTAAACTCTTCCTCATTCACTTTGCTATTGATCAAATAAATGAGAAATGCAGATCTCAGAGGAGCTTTTTGGGGTTCAACTTTGATTGTTAGGGTTTTTCTGCCAGGGCATCTTTGCTCTATTTTTCTTACTTTTGTTGGCTTTGATTTCGTGTTAATACGAAGCAATGGATGGTGGGGAGGAAATGTGTTTCCATTTCTGTATTTTATGTTGTGAGCTGAAGCTATTTTTCTTGCTTGGTTATTATATTATATTATATAGCTTGACACAAAAGCGAACTGTGTATGGACAACCATTTTTGAGTTTTGCTTGTGTTTTAAAAATATTAAAGGGGTATTCAAGATGTAAAATTTGTGTAATAAAATAGGAAGTAGTTGTAAACTGTGAAATGAGATGGAATGAAATGGGTCCATACACTATAAGATTTAGAGATCTTCTGTCATTATCTGGGTTTTAAATGTCCTGAAATTAATTTCCGTAAATTCAAGGGGGCACCACATTTGGTTTGAGGGTTTGGAAATCAGGGAATGGGATGATAGAAAAAGTAGCTGTTTGGATTCCGTCTCTGTTACAAGGTGCATTCTTTCTCTTATATTCCTTTTGAAAGTCACTTCTATAATTTAAATGTTCCACTTTGTCTCTAACTTATCAAGATTCTGTGATATGATTCTGATAACTGCATGGGTTGTCGCTCCAAGCAATATCCTTGTCTAAGATAGCAAATGAAAGTTTGAAATTTGAATATAGCTGATTGGACCTACTTTTGCTCACACAGTTTCCTGAAATATTCTGCTTCAGAAAATGTACCGGACTATTGTACTAGTACCCTATTTTCCACTAGAAGAGTTCACTTCCAAATTTATTTTTGTTCTTATAGTAGAGTCCACTTCCAATTTTTTCTACCTTTTTATACCCTTAATAATATAATAATATCTGGATTATAAGTAATATACCCTTAATAATATAATAATATCTGGATTATAAGTAACCCACACTTAAAAAGTAAGGACATATGTGGAATAAATTGTCGTAAATTAGCTATTTTAGGTATTGTACCTTGAAATCGATAATAAGTTGTACATTTCGAAACCCGACTCAAACGGATGGAGTAATATCTATGGAACTAATAGAATTCGGAAACAGAGGATGTATATTTGTACACCTTCGGATAGTTGTCAATCTCAAAAAACAAAATAAGTTATGCTGGAAGTGAAATTAAATACTGCAGTGACATTAGTATGAAGCTTTTTATCCGGAATAAGTGTTCCGGGTACAGATTAAATAAAGCTGAATCAGTTGCTTTTGAAGCATTCAGAAACAAATGTTGCTGGAAGCTAACCTAAGTAGTGCTATGACATTAATGTGAATCTTGATTTATTTTAAAGCACACTCTTTCGCCACTTTCTTAGCCTGTTGTCCAAAAAACCACAGGGAGGTTTCTGAAATTTAGGATTATTATCATGTTTAAAGATCCAACATAATAAAACTGAGGCTATTATAATTGTTCATCTTATTTCATTGGTGTACCATAGAACGTGACAATGTCTGAGGTTCTAGAATTATGGTTATGCTTGGAGAATTATATATCTTAATCATAATATGATGGTGTTGGAATGATGCAGCAATTGAGGGATGGATTATTCTTGCTACTGGAGTTCATGAGGAAGCACAAGAAGATGATCTGCTCAATGCATTTGGTGAGTGGGGAGAAATTAAGAATTTGCATCTGAATCTGGATCGACGGACTGGATTTGTGAAGGTATGCTTAACCTTCCGAATTTTAGAAATTTGTTGTGGCCCGGCTGCCTTTTATTATGTAAACTTCTGTTAATAAGTAGCATTATCAGTCTGAACTCTCGGTCCCCTTTTTGTTCTCCCTATCATATATGCTATGTTCACCAGTAGCAGCAACACGTAACTCCAAGATACTGTTTGTTGTGAGTTTATATGATCTACTCGTTAACGTGAAATATTCTACATGTAAGACTCCTCTAACTTTAGATTACTATCGCCTCTGTTGAGGTCTTCATGTGCTTGGACCTTTCTCATCCACTTCTGTACATACGTCTGAACAAGATAATATTGGAAAATTGTCCTCTCAAGAAAATTTTCATTCGAATTGTATGAAAATCGTTTTAAAAGTTTATGTATTAATACTCCTATCTGACAGAGTTCATTCTCTGCACATGAGGGATTAGTTTTTGAATGCAGAAAATTGCACTTCTGGTGGAAGTTATATGTAACTTTATTTGATAAATTGTCTCAATAAAAGACCTGTATTTTCAAGGTGATAGAATATCTTCATTTATGAATTGTTTTTAGGTTCTTGTTTTGGGTTGTTTCTCTCCTTTCAATTGGTGCAACCTTTTGATGTCAGTGTTTTTCATTGAATGAATTATTATAAAATCGTTTTTGCAGGGTTATGCGCTTATTGATTATGAGAACTTTGAAGAAGCACAGCGTGCTATAAGTAAAATGGATGGGAGCAAATTGCTGACCCAGACCATACATGTTGATTGGGCATTAAGTAAAGGCCCATTTAAGAGGAGGAATATGAGGAGGTATATTCTCATGACATATTTTCCTTTTCTTTTTATTTATGGCATTTGTGTTATTTGACGAATGCTGTGTTAGTTTGGGTTGATATGCTTTACGTGATGGTTAAAAACTGGCCTAAAGAAGAACCAAAAATAGGTGCTATTGTTTTTCCCTGGAATGGTTTTGAGATCTCCTGTCCCTTGTGTGCTTTTGTTTTTACAGTAGGATATTGTTTCAGTGTTCTTTCAATAATGCATTCTTAGCTCTCCAACTTGGCTTGGACCTACCCACTTATGTTTGTACGGAAATTGCAATTTTACCTGTTATTATTGGATTTATAATCATAGTTCCATAAATGCTCCTTTGAAGTTAAACTAATTTGTGAGGGCGCGTGAGTTAAGCAATGCTATGTTGTACTGGTAAAATTTGACTTTTTGCATCTTTTATTATCTCTGCAGATCCCCTCGTGGCCATCGTTCTCGAAGCCCCAGGAGAAGATTTTAACGCTGTTCATTTATGCGATGGTCTTTGCATCACATACAAGTTACAGGAAATTTGCAGATGTTGGTTGGCTAATTTTGTGTATGAATTTTAACTAAGAATTCGATGAGTTTCTTCTATGCCTTCATCCCTGAAACATAGGCCTCTGAGATTCTAGTGATTTCTTCCTGCAATTTTATTTGGTGAAGTGTGGACAACGTAGGATAACTTTCTTCAGCAATGTATGTCAACAATTAGGCTTTTCTGTTGTGTGTGCGCCGCTGCTATCAAGAAGAGCTTTTATTGTTTTGGTCGCCTACTTGTTTCTCATTTTTCTTTACTTGTGTTACGAGTGTTTTTTCATGGTACCACAAGGTTCTTGTCTGCTATTTTGTCATAGCTTGGAAGTGTTGGTGTGGACTTCCAAGCCATCTTAGCGTCTGTTCGTGTTTGATGTATTTTTGTTTCCTCGTTCAGTTTCAATCTCAGATTTGGAACGGATTTAGAGGGAGAGTTTTCACTTGGAGCTTACTAAAATTCTTCATACATGGTTTTCTAATATAATACAAAATCGTTGTGGGGGTTGTTAAATGCAGTACCGCATTCCCCTTACTAACGGAATTGTTATTCGCAGTGACGATTTTACTATTTGCAATAACATTTTTAAGTGAATTGTCTGAAATGCCTTTAAGACTTTTTTTAAAAAAATCATATTAAGGCTCTGTTCTCTTGTGGCTTGTGTGGGGAAAATTTTGTTGGAGGGAAGTTTTTTGTTAAAAATTTTTTGAAGAGAAGTTTTTTTTTGAAAAATTGTGTAGGTGAGAGAGAAAAATGTGTAATTATTATGTTATTTTTTGAATTTATGTGAGTATGTATTTTAGAGGGAATTTTAAAATTTAATTTTAAATTGTTAAAAAAGTAAAGTTGTTTCCTTGTGTAAAGTTTTGGAAAAAAAAGTGATAATTTTTGAAAAATTACCATAAGAGAACAGAGCCTAAAGAACTCTATAAAAATGTTGGATGACAACCAATAACCTGTATGATTTTTTTGCCTATTTTCACTATTCACCTTCAGTAATTTATTTTTTATTCACTCGTGTATTCAAATATGACCGACAGACAAGATGACGATCCATAATACACGGTAAGTAATAACTGTGTATAATTTTTTACGTGAAATTTATTTTTTCTCAATAAAAAATATCTGTATGCTCTTTGATTTAGACCCGGATCTGCGATTATCCAACCGATTTTGGCCGGAACTGTAAAATCCGGCCGAGGAGACTGTCTCCTCGACCGGATTTCGACCGGTGACTGGCGGTAGTGGTAGGGAAAATACCGCCCAGCGAAGGGCGGTATTTTTCCCCAGGAGGACCGCTAGTAACCGGTGGTACTTTAGGCGGAAATACGCGCGGTGGACCGCGGTATTTTTAGGCCGACCACCGCCAGCGACCAGCGGTGTTCCGACCAGAAGTGCCGCCGGAAGCCGGCGATCTTTTACCGAAAAAAGCCGACAAGGCGGTAGTTTGCTGCGGAAGACCGCCGATTCCGGCGGTAGTTCCTGGAAAAATACCGCCGGCGGTCGGTTGTATTTTTCCAGCAACTGCCGCCGGATTCAGGCGGCATTTTTTCGGCTAAAGACCACCGGATTCAGGCGGCAGTTGCTGGAAAAATACCGCCTGCATCCGGCGTTATTTTTCCGGCTAAAAATCGCCGGATTCCAGCAGTATTTTCGGTGCGGTGGGATGCCTGAAAAAACTGCCGATTGCGTGCTTTTTTTATCAGCGGAGGGCAGTAATTTTTTTGATTTCTCGGCCAAAAAGGGCCAGATATCCCGCAGGGGGCGATATTTACGAAATATCCCCTATGTATGTAGAATTTTGTCACATTCTCACCTCTCGTAGATGAGATTATTCCAAAATTTAATAGTTCCGGCTAAATTTTGGGTTTAAGTATGCTTACCCATCATTTTGTATTAACAGGATATCCGTTTAGAGAGAGATGACATATTTTCTGACCACACGGAGGTATTTCAAACGAACGAAGAGTTTAGAAGTAAGGAAGATTTGGTTGCATGGGTCAAAGTTACAGCATTTGAAAATGATATGACTGCAAAAATTATTCGAAAGCGTTGGGCATTTTCCTTACAAGAGGGAGAAAATGGCGAGTTGAGATAGGGTGCGATAGATCAGGAACAGTTAGAGATAAGCCACATTTACCTGAAGGGAAGAGCAGGCGGAACAATACAAGTAGCAAATTGACAAAATGTCCATTTTACCTTGTGGGACGCAAAATTACTGGGGGAAATTGGAAGTTAGAGATAAAAAATGGTAATCACAATCATGAATTACAGCAAGTTCGAAGGCATTCATCGCACTCACGGCTAATGGAAGCGGAGAAGAAGAATGTTGCAGAAATGTCAAGTATTAATATCAGGCCGAAGCATATATTGGCCCAGTTGCAAACGGATGATCCGTAAAATGTCAGCCACATAAGACAGGTGGACAATGAAGAAGCAAAAGGTAGAAGGGAGGCGAGGGGAGATATGACTAACATGCAGTATTTCTTCAAACTTTTGCACGATCACGAATACTTCTATGCGCACACAGCTGACGATGATAGTAATGCAGTCAGGCACATTTCCTTCGCACACAAGAAGGCCCCTTCTGAACTTGGTTTGTTTCCATACGTTTTGTTTATGGATACGACGTACAAGACAAACAGGTATGACATGCCTCTTCTGCAGATAGTGACTCACATCCCCACATCTCAGTATATTTATATGCTTTCGTTTTCATGAGGGACGAGACTAGCCCGATCTATTTGTGGGCCATGACTCAATTGAGGAATTTATTCCAAGGCAACAAAATACCCACATGTGATCATCACTGATCGGGAGATTGCCATAATGAACGCTGTGGAAATAGTATTCCCACATGCTACCCAATTACTGTGCAGGAGACACACTGAAATGGATGTAAAGAAACATGTAGTAGTGGCTGGCAACGACAAAACTACAACGGATGTGTTTCTATATCGTTGGGGGCAAGTGGTTAAAGCATTGACATATGAACAGTTCACGGAAGCTGTGGAATATATTGTACTAGATATGGAAATAAAGTTAAATTTAGAAATGTGATTCCATACTTGAAAAACACATGGTTGGATCCCCACGCAGACAAGTTTGTATTTTGTTGGGCGAAATATATAAAGCATTACGGAGGACGTACAACGAACATGTAAGTTAATTATAGCTTTAATTTATAGTGGTTTATGTTGTATAATTATATGATACTTTATATAATGCTTTATGTGATATTTTGATTTTCAATATTAATTGGCTTTCAGGGTTAAGAGTGCACATGCACAGTTAAAAAAGGCAATTGGGACGGATAGAAATGCATTTTCAGGTCTTTTTCAAGGAATTAATATTATGATAGAGGCGCACTTTAATAAAATTCGGACTGCAATGGAATCTTCTCGCATTAAAACATATAGGAAGAGCGACTACTTACTGTATAGTAGGCTGAATGGTAGACTGTCTTCTGCTGCTATTACAATGGTCGAAGAAGAATATACAAAAACAGTTGGCCTCATTGGGGAAGATGGTTCTAGGGCTGAGAACGAACACGAACGTTCACGAACAAGCTCGGGATCGGCTCGTTAAAAGCTCGGTTCGAGATCGTTTATTTATTAATAAACGAACACGAACAAAATTTTAGGCTCGATTAATAAACGAACAATAAATGAACAAAAGGGAGCTCGGCTCGATTACGTTCGTGAACAGCTCGATAAGAAAAAATAATTTTTACAAAAGATAAAATATATATATAATTTATCATTCATACATATTAACATGAAACTAAATTTGGTGCAGTGGTAAGACACTGCAAGGAGAACCCAGAGGACCTGGGTTCGAATCTCCACAAGCCAAATTTATTTTGGCAAGTGGAGATTCTGCCTACCGAGTTCGAGCTCGAGCCGAGCTCGAGCTCATAAATCTTATACGAGCTCGAGCTCGAGCTCTATTTCCAGGCTCGACTCGAGCTCAAGCTCGAGCTCGAGCCCAAGATAATGAAGCCGAGCCGAGCTCGAACATAGGTGTGTTCGGGCTCGGCTCGGCTCGATATCACCCCTAGATGGTTCGTTGTGTGGTTGCGAACTCCGAACAAGTTGCGGCTTGCCATGTGCATGTGAGATGCAACAGTTGGTGCGAGCATATCGTCCAATTGACCATGTCGATGTGGACCCCTTCTGGAAGACGCTGAACTTGGGAGATAATGATATTTTGGAAACTGCGGAGGCAAGGCAAAGCGCTAAAGGGCGACTGCATGAAATGTTTGTTGAGACCATTGCGCATCCAAGCACTGACATATACAGGGTGATGGGTGCCGTGCATGCAGAGCTCTTCATCCGAAAACTGTTAATTTAGCTGAGCTGATAAGTAGGGCACACAGGGGACGGCCGAGACACAATCCAACCCAGCGAGATCTATCAGGGTACGAGCATGCTGATAGGAATGCATTACAATGAGGTGCATATATTACTTTTCCTGTACAGATCATTATGATTAATTACCTATCGATATACTAAATTTAATGAGTTGCAATCGCAGGTCGGAGATCCACAGGCGGACAAAGGAGAAGAAGGGTTGTGAGGCCCCACGTTTCTGAATGGCCTTTGACATGCCCCTATTTCTGAAGCAGTTCGTGTTCGACTACATTACTGAGCACGTTAATGTGAAGGGATATGGACATTGTGGTTGTAAAGTAATTTCTTATTTCGTACACGATGCAGATGAGGAATATTGGCATCAAGTGCATAGAGACTTGCACGAAGAACTGCAGGATCAATCTACCCTTTGGCGACACGTTCTTGGGCCAGTCGACTACGAGTTAGCATGCAGGGTAATAGAATGTTATGTAGTTCCGGCCTTAGATGCATTTTGGTTTAATTCTCATCTTTTTGGATTACTTGTCGCTACGAAGTATCAGATGGTTGTTACATTATATGGCCCGCAGAGTAATACTTTCCTCCCTATTGAGTTGCGGGGGGGCGGTGTATCTAATGATCCGGTCAGTTTCATCAATATGAGTCTTATAAGACAAAATCATTTCATTGCTACAGGGGAGGTCTTGCTACCCCAATCTATCCGACGTGGAGAAACAAGGCCTCAGGACAAATGCAGGGTTGGAAAACTCACTTGGATCACCGCTTTGTTGAATTTATTAATAAATTTACTATTGAGTGTTAGTATTACATGTTTTTCTTATCTAATAGTTTCCCAATATACGTATCTTATATGTAAGTTTCATTTTCAATAATTTTAACATTATTGAACGCACATACAATACATATATATAGTAACCCAAATGATGTAGTACTTAATGCACTGCATCAAAAAGTATATATACGCCATCACAATAATTTAGAAATGGAGATGATAGAAATTTTTCATAATATTACTCAATATCTTTAGCCAATAACATAGCACAGATGATTTTGTCGCAATTTATTCTAGTGCGGGCATCAAATCCTCCAAATGTATAGTCACCTCCTCTATGGCCTTTCTCTCTCACGTCGTTGGGGACGGAATGCCTTGTCCGGGGATGAGCGAGATACATTTTACTAGCTATATATTTGCAGACGCTGCATTTGACAGAAAAATGCAAGTTATGTAAATAAACAGTGACATAAAAATAATAAATTGACATAAATACACAGGAATCACATTTACGTACTGCAACCGCTGGTAGCAGCCTAGGGTCCGATGACTCTTCCACTTCCATGTCGTCCGGACTAACACGAACGTGCGATCGTGTCTGGAAGTAGTCGAGGTACTCAGGGCACGCCTGATCGGCCCATTGAGCCTTCTGCAGCCCTTTAACATCCTGCTCTTGTACATTTGCCAAGCCATAAAATCTGTATCGTACGCGCACGAATACTTACTAATTTTAGGCCCTCTGTTACAGTTCTTTGGCTCAAAAACTCTATCTGGGATGAACTGCGCGTATCCAAATTGTCGCAAGAACCGATCAGGCAAATATGGCTCTATGATCGAAGGGGAATAAATAAGCCCCCTGAACAATGTGATTGGGTGCACGCGTGCAGGATTTTTCCCGAAAGGAGCCAATTTACCTAGTTTATTTGCAAGAACGTTAGTGATTAAGCGACCAATTAGGATATGACACTAATTAACTGTACGACATTTAAAAGATATAAAAATACGGATTATTACCTCATCAGATTTTAATGTATCTAGTGCGCAGCGGTAGGACAACATATCCCGTTTAGGCTCACGCTTCCTCCCGGTTCCTATGTGCCACTTCGTTGCAGCAGGCAAAGAAACATCCCATGCTCTCATCTTTGGAGGACTAAAGTACTCGTATATCCAACTCTTTTTGTATTAAGAAAAAAAATAATTTAATAATGGTAATGAACCAGTATAAAGTATTAAAATAATTTATAATTGATTCTACAAACCTGCAATAATGTAAGCCACAAGTCTAATTGGGTACCGTCCACCCTAGAGGCCCTTCCAAGATTGCGATAAATGTTCGCCAAGCAAGTTGCTCCCCAAGAAAGTCCGCTTATTTTATCTACGTCGCGGAGGAAAGGCAGAAAATGCCAAAGCACATGGGTTTTCTTCTTATCAATGAATAGGGTGTTTTCAACCAACCATAACAAATACCCTGAAGCAGAATTGGTGAGGTCCACATGTCCACTGACACAATGGGCACGAAGGAGGGACATTTTCACACTTGCAAAATCTCGCTCCCCGAACTCCTCTTCCTCAATCCCCAGCATTTTTAGAAGTAGTTCCTTCGTTTCCCACGGCTTAATTTTCCAATGAATGGAAAATCCGTTAATCGAAATTCCCAATATGTAGGTCACGTCGTGGAGAGTGATACTCATCTCTCCGAACGGCATGTGGAATAAATTAGTCTCCGTATGCCATCTCTCAACAAAGGCACTGAGGAGTGCGGAGTCTAACTCTGGGTGTATGCACCAGACCAAATGTCCCAACCCGGACCATTCCACTATACTTTTCATTTCTCCTTCGACTAAATCTAACCTTTGTAGCCGCTCGTGCCCATTATGGCATGTCAATATATCACGTTCCTACGTAATTTAATAAATAAATTAACACATTTTAGGCAGCAAGTTATTAAGCATAAATCTAAATAATAAATAATAAGTATTTCGCAATAAATAATAAATAATAATAAGATACCTGTCGATGTCATATGTAGTAGGCAATATGACCCTTAAAGCTCTTTAACAACTCCAGATTGGAAGGTCCACTGTCAATCGGACCATCCAGAGGACGATATTCCTTCCACCAAGCATCCTTCCCTGGCCCTGAAACTGACCTACGTTAGAAGAGCATTAAGCCTTTTCCACTCCGCCTTTGTTGGTTGGGGTCATTTGCCCAAGTTTCAACCTCCATTCGCCCCGAATTAAATTCTATATACCCCTGCGACATAGACATTTCCCTCTAATGTCGTTCAGCAATTTCCCTACCTTTCTTCTCCTCCGCATCTCCAATGTATTGCGGTGCAAATTTCGCTTCACCATAGTCACTGCTACTTGCCGCTGCTGCCGGATTTGACAATCGAAAAGAACCATGCGCTCTTCCTAGCACCCTTCTCTGGCGTTCAGATGCAGTGGGAGGTATTCGGCCAACTATTTCCTCAGAGGCGGAGTTTGTTGCCTCGTTGGCTTCATTAATTTGTAAATTGTCATCCTTTTTGCTTCTGATTAATTTTAATTTCAATTTTTTAAATGCTTCTGCCATCTACAAAACACAATTGAAGATTAAAAAATTAAAAATATATAAGGAACATAAATAATTATAAATACAAAAATAATTGCTAATATATAAGGAACAATAACACAATTGATAATTAAAAAATTAAAAATATTGTCGGCGAAAAATCGGCAGAAAAAACAATTGATAATATACAAGTGAAGACGCAATTATAAATACAAAAATAATTGATAATATATAAGGAACAAAAACACAATTGAAGATTAAAAAATTAAAAATATTGTCGGCGAAAAATCGGTGGAAAAAAAGGAAAAAATAGCCGCCAGCTGGAAAATAACCGCCGGAGTGTGGCGGCAGCAGTTTTCTTTTTGGGAGACGCCGGCGGTCTTCTCCCAAAAAACTACCGCTGGCGGTAGTCCCACAAATACTACCATCGGCCTCCGGCGGTAGTATTTCCCAAAAAGGCCGCTGGCCTCGGCGGCCTTATTTCCAAAAAGCCGCCGGTCCCAAAAATGCCGCCGTATGCCGGCGGTCTTTTTTCCAAAATGACCGCCGGCTACGCGGTATTTGTTCCGCTGACTACCGCCGATTTTCGGCAGTAGTTAGCCGGAATACCGCCGGCAGCTGGCGGTTTTTTGCAGGAAAAAACCGTCGGCGCCCGGAGGTATTCCGGGCTCTTTCCGGTCCAGTCGGGTGTCTCCTCCGACGACATTTCATAGATCCGGCCATAAAATGGCCCGTTAATCGCAGATCCGAACAAAAACATAACAAATCCAGACATATTATATACTAATTTATCACAACAACGAACAAAACTTGAAAGAAACAAGTATTAATTTTAGTAATTCACCTTTGCCGATCCAGCTCGTCTGGAATTTTATCCGATTTGGCTGATTTTGTGCTTTCGCCGGTCTCCACACAGCATAGGAGAAAAATGGGAGAGAAAATGTTATTCCGCAGCCCACTTCTTTGCAGTGCTATATATAGAGGTTTTTAAAAAAAATTTTAAGCTTAAAGGGCAATTTAGATATTTTATCTAAAAATGTTATTGCAAATAGTAAAAACGTCACTGCAAATAGTATGCCCCTTTACTAAATGTAGTCCCAATTTATTATTAAAAAATTAAAAAGACCAAACTGCCCCTCTACAGCCTAACAACCCCAAGTTTCCTTTTTTTTTTTTTTTTTTTTTCTTCTTTTCTAGTTCTCCCTCCCACCCCCCACCCCAATAGTGTTTTAAGGATTTTTTTTTCTTAATTTTCTTATTAGATAAAAATATTTACATAAACCCTTTTTGCCTGCGGTGTTTTTTTTCTTCCCTTTATTATTATTTTTCCAATTTTTTAAATTATAAATGCATTTAAATTAATATTTTTTAATTTAGATATTTATGAATTTTTTTATTTAGAACATAAATAATTAATTATTATTAGTGTTAAAATACAACTAATATGTAAAAATACTTACTTATCATAAAATACTCATTTTTTATTATATGAACCATAAACTCTAAAAATTCATAAACCCTAAATAAAAAAAAAATCATAAATGTCTAAATTTAAAAAAAAAATCAAAATGTATTTATAATTAAACAATTAAAAAAGAAAAAAAAACTAAAAAAAAGATTAAAAAACACCCCCAGGCCGCGGTGGCCTGGGGTGATGCATACCCCAGGCCGAGGTGGCCTGGGGTGATCCATGCCCCAGGCCACGGTGGCCTGGGGTGTTTTCCCCCTTTTGATGTTTTTCAATTTTGTTTAAATTATAAATGCATTTTAAATTAAGTATTTTTTTAATTTAGATATTTATGAATATTTTTTTTATTTAGAATATGAATAATTAATTATTATTAGTGTTAAAACACAAGTACTATGTAAAAATACTTACTTATCATAAAATACTCATTTGCTATTATATAAGCCATAAACTCTAAAAATTCATAAACCCTAAATAAAAGAAAATTATAAATGTCTAAATTAAAAAAAAAACTAATTTAAAATGTATTTATAATTAAACAATTAAAGAAACAAAAAAAAAAAGAGGAAAAAACATGCCGCCGCACCCTGGGGTAGTCCATACCCCGGGCCGCGCTGGCCTGGGGTGTTCTTTTTCTATTTTTTTAATGTTTTTTTAGTTTTTTAAATTAGAAATGCATTTGAAATTAATATTTTTAAAATTTAGATATTTATGAATATTTTTATTTGGAACAATAATAATTAATTATCATCCGTATTAAATACAACTATTATGTAAAAGAGTAATGATAAACTACTCACTTATCATAAAATACTTATTTTCTATTACATAAACCCTAAACTCTAAAAATTAATAAAGCTTAAATATATTCATAAATGTCTAAATTATTAAAAAAAACACTAATTTAAAATGTATTTATAATTAAAAATTTGAAAAAAAAAAAGGAGAAAAAAAAAAAGAGCCCAGGCCGCTGTTGTTTCTCTTCTTTTAAATGGCTGGTGTATATGGAAAGGAGAAGTAAAAAAATATATAAAAAAAAAGAGTGAAAAAGGTGCAGTAAAGTAGAAGGGGCATTTAAGTCATTTTCTTTTTTATTATTAAATTGGTATTGCATGCAGTAAATTTGGTACTACAAATAATAACTCTGAATCATTGTACCTGCATAACAATATCATAGCCAATCTTCATTGTTGTTCCTTGTTAGTCACTATTCGCTAAGATAATTCAGTGTACAATAGATTCAAGAACCAGAACAGAAGTAAAAAGTATATTTGGAGCCAAACTTAATTTTGAGTCGATTTAAGAGATCAGCATTTGGTGTTTTATTCCCACAAATTTCTACAAACATAGCCAAGAGAATGAGGGTACAGTGACCCCCAGAGGAGGGAGACATTATTTTGCTCTCTTTGTGTCACGTGGTTCTTGTGGTGTGATAGAAATGAATGCATTTGGAACGGTTCTGGGAGATCAGTGGATCAGATATGGGAGCAAATCCGTATAGAAGAAAGGACAACAACAAGAGTGATGGGATGACTCCTTTGCAAAATCATAATGTGGAGGAGGAACAAATTTGATGTTAACAGTGCCAGACCAGTGACACTTATCTACGTACAACACAACCACTTCAGGAGCAGGAGCTTAGGTGCTTAAAAATACAGGCGCCAAATCTGCTTCTCAAGCTGAAGCCCTCACATGCAGGGCTGAACAAAATTATCCACGGTTTTGTGAAACGGTTCGGATTCAATCCAATTTTTATCTACAATTTAAAAAAGAGGAGGATGTGTTGGGTGACTCCAAAGCTTTCACACAAAACATGCATACTGGAAACTTTGGTCAATAATGAGGCAGGGCACCCTCCTAAACGTTGGTCAATGATGATTGGTGAACAACTCTTTGATACTTTGAACCTGGCGAAGGAGATGAATCACAACAGCATTTTTTAGTGCTACTCGTGCTGAGGCAGGAGTCCTGGTGCACAAGCTTCGGCTTCGGAGATGAAATTGTCACCGGAGGAATGTCAATTGCGCTGAGCTGCTGCATCAGTGTTGCCACCCCGGGAGCGGTCCGGCCAATACAAGGGTTTGTGTATTGGAAACCTCCTCGTCAAAACATGCGTACTTTTGCTTGTAGAGACAATTTGATTGTAGAGACAGTTTGCCAGTGGGCAACGTAGCGTGTAAGAAGAAGAAAAAGATTGAGACAATTTGCAGGGAAGAAGGTTTGGAGAAAAAAAAAAAAAAAACCGAAAATCCAAAATCCAACCCGAAACCACAGTTTTTCAGATTTTAACCCGAAATCAAAAATTAAAATCTGAAATCGCGTTTTCGGATCGGTTCGGATTTATCATTTGCTCAGCCCTACTCACATATCTTTTAACTCTTAGGGTGCTCGCAAGAATGAGAATGAACATCTAATACCTATATTCGGTACGTACATAATTTTAAACTAATAAGAACCTCTAAAAGGTAATATAAAATTACTTTAATAAGAAATTTATCTATTCTCAAATATGAGATGTCTCATTCCCACACACCCTTAAAAAGTCATGATATAAACTGATTCAATACAACTTTTTGAGACGGTTGTAAGAATATCACTATGGATGCATCTTCAGCCTTTCTGATAGATGATAATAGAATTAGTCTGTAAGTTATCTAGATGGAAAATTAGGAAGGTTGACTAAGACATATCTGTACCCTACACAGGTTAGATCTAATCGAGTATTTTGTGTTCAACCCCACCTCCTTCCCCCCACCACCCCCAAAAAAAAAAAAAAAAAATTTGGAAAGTAAAAAACAGAAAGTTAACAAGAAATTGGAAAAGAAGCAAATGATAAATAAATAGTACAACTGCATCCAGTGGTCACAATACAAATCCCAAACAAATCTTTCGTCCATCCAATGACGGTACCTTATTCTACACCTAAAACTAAGTAAAAAAGGCTGGTCCAAAAGTTCCTTTGGAAGTCAATCCCAAGTTTTCTCCATTCGCTAGTAGGTATTAATCCTTTCTGTGAGTGGAGAAATATACAAGGAAAATCAGTAAACAAATCTAGAGAACAAACAGAAAGCATGTAGAAGTAACATTTTGTAGAAACTAAACATCCTAAGCCAAACAAGTATTGTTTTAAAGTTCTAGTCCCAGAAAAAGATGTCTACAGATACCACGGTAGCAATAAAAAAAACACACAGATCGGTTCAAAACAAGTTTTCAAGCATATAGATTGGGGCAGGGAAGCAAAGATTCACTCAACTTTGACACATTGAGATTCAGTAGGGGTTGGATGAACAGCTCTATTCTTTTCCATTCCTATTTCAAGAAAATTATAACTTTTTCTTCTAAAATCTAACCCAAAGAAACAACCTCAATTTCTACTCAATCTAAATTCAAAATTTAAATTTTCCTCAAAATCTTCACTCACATAAATTTAAAAAATAACACAATCATTACACTTTTTCATCTCTCTACTACACAACTTCCCAAAAGAAAAATCCCTCAAAAAAATTTCTTCCCTAAAACCAAAAATTCCAAAGTTGGATCACTAAGAGAACAAAGCCAAGAATCATATGCTTATTTCTCATTAGTTATGAAGAAGAAACTTGAGAAACTGAAAGTTTGCCAAGTGCATTCAATTTCAACCTCACACATCCAATCTCATCAAGAATGCTGTCTGCTACTTAACCTCTCAAAAAAACTTAGCTCATGCCTCTAAAATACTGACTAGTAGCCAAGAAAAAGGGAAAAGCTTATATCACTTATGTTGAGTACACCACTCAGGATCCCCTAATTTTGACAAATCCCATCACCCTTTTATTGTCTTTGCTAATACAATAGGATATGCAATGCAAACACAGGTAAGTAAAGAATCGCTCTGAACCCAACAGAAAGAGAATAAACAAAAAACTTGGCAACGGTTACGCACGAAACATCCAGCACAACCTTCCATTCTATGGTAAAAGGTAGCATCCATTGAGAGTTGGGTAACTGTTTATAAGACATGGCATGAACTTGATTTTGTTCGTTCCCATTGCTTCAATTGAAAACAATGGCAAGCACTTATATGCTCTATACATCAAAATATATACTTGCATACCCAGTGTGTAACAGTTAAGCCTAAACCTACTGTTGCTGCGCACAATAAAACCAAGCTCAATTCTCATTAATCACTCTTCTTTAATTTTCCTAAAATTTGCAGTTTTATGTAGAAATCATAAACATAATCCTCATAACACAACAAGCTTAATAAACAAGAAAAATAAAAACAATAATTTTCTCCACTACCAAATGCATGTAACCTAATTTGGGCCGAATAAAAGAATAATGCCAGCCAAAAATAATTAGAAATAATATTAAAAATACCTAATCTATTAAGATGCGCCCACGATGATGTTGTTGATGGGAATAAAGATCAATTTGACGAAAAATCCTACGAATCCCATCACCACGAACCCTATCGCTGTTCGCGTCGCCACCTTCGTAAATTCTGCCACCCAACAAAAAAGGGGGGAAAAAGAGAGAGAGAATCAACAAAAAAACAGAATAATCGTAAAAAAGTTCCAATTCAATTCCACGAATGCCTGATAATATCAGAGAAATTTAAAAAGAGGAAAGATACCTTTTTGATCGGGTTTGTGGCAACGTTTGAGACACGAACACTGTCCTTAGCGAATTCTCTGAGGGGATCGAACACTGAATCAATGGCATCCATTCCTCAATTTACTTTTCCGTATAGGAAGATTAAGAACAGAGGCTTTCTGTTAATCAATGGGTTTTAGAGTTTCTGGTTCTTTCTCGACGGATAATAATATATAGTATATATGCGAAAAAGTGTAGACGTAAACTGGTCCAATCAGAATAGGGATTGGAATTACATGGGCGGTTACTATTGGGTATAGCTAGTTGTATAGTGTAGAATACAAGTGACGGGTGTTTTGGTTCAAATCCCATATGTTCTTTTTTGTTGTTTTGGAAACGGTTTTGAAAACATATTTTCACACAGACGAAAAAGTTTTATAATGTAAAAAGTATATTGAAAACGTAAATGGGTATAGTTAAATATTAAAAAATTATATTACAAATAATGAAAAATAATTATAATATAGTAAATTTACTGTTTAAATAAAAAACAAAACTAAAAACTAAAGGGGCATGTTAATTGCATGACCCATTTTACTAAACACGTGACTTTTTAAAATTTTAAGTGGTGAAAAGACAAATATATCCTTAATAGTTTCTAACTTTATAAAAAAAAATTTACCCAACTTTTTTAACTCAAGCGATTTTCCTAGAGAAAATCGCCGTCCTATGTCGATTTTTCCTAAAAAAATCGCCACAGGACGGCATTTTTTTCAGGTTTTCTCGGTCATTCGTCGGAAAATCATTTTTCCAGCGAACGACCACTGAATTTACCCTAAAATTATCACTACGCAGCCGAAAAACGCGTCATAAACACTAATACATCCCTAAACATAGCCGGAAAACGCGTCATAAACACTAATAAAAACGCGTCATAAACACTAATAATTCAATTTTACTGCATAAAGGTAGAAGAGAATGGAGGGACAAAAATGTAAATTCAAGTCTAAAATTTTTAAAAAGTGTCCTACGTTTAGTAAACGGTGTCCTGCAAGTAACAATTTTGAAACTAAAAAGAACATGTGTACATTTACCCTCCGCTTCCAAACTACTCATTCCCTTCAATTAGAAGGTTGTACTTTGACCAATGTACAATTTATTATAAATATTAAAGTACAACACTTAAATTAGCTAATTTGACACACTTTATTATATTTATATCCTTACTTATTAAGTATGAACTAATTGTGGACATTATATTAGTAAGGGTAAGAGAAGTAAAAAAATTTAAACGTGAACTCTTTTATTAGAACAAAAAATATTTTTCAGAATGGACCATTTTATGGATTTTTCTATTGAAACAGAGGAATACTAATTAATTCTCAAAGTTTATGATAATTACCAATGCCTATTGAATTGTTCAATTTTGTTTTAGTAATATTGAGGTTTGTGTTATTATTTAAGTAAAATAACCAATTGATAATTTTACCCAAACTAGTGAAGGCATTAAAAGAATAAAAGAAAATTGGTGATAATATTTTCACCTCTCTTTTTTTTTTTCCTTTGTCTCCCAAACCTCATAAGCCGTCTCTATTTTTTTAAAATTTATTTCTCCCTGTCCATTTGCAAAGGATGGCGGAAACAATTTTAATTTTTTAAATTTAATTTCATTTATTCTTTCTTGATGAGAGTTTTTTTGTTATTTCATGGTGAGAGATTTTGGCTCCGTTCTTTTGGTGACCCATTTGGAAAATTTTAGTTTTAGAAAATAAATATTTGTATGGAGATAATTCCAAGTGGTTGACTTTCGATTTACACATGCTTTAGCTTATTTGAGATTTTAAGCATGGATTAATTGAAGATTTGAAGTTGCTTGCATGAGAAAATTGAGGCTAAAAGCTAGAAAATTGCAACTTTCAAATAGCTTTGTATGCTTAAAATTTAAAAAAAAAAAAAAAAAAAAACTTGACCAAGTAGTTGACTTTGAAAATATGCATGTTTTGGATGGTTTGAATCTTTATGCATAAACTACTTGAGTAATTGAAGTTGCTTGGAAGATAAAGTGCATGATAGAAACATGAATATAGCACCTTTCAAAATTCAAAACTTAGGGCCTGTTCTCCTACAAGTTTTCAAAACAATTTTGAAAAAAAATTTCAAACATTTTGGTTTTAGACCAATTTGTAAAGAACATGGTTTTCAAACTTGGTTTTAAAATTTCTGTTTTGGCAATTTTTTTTTTAATTTCTTTTCTTGTGTGTCCTCCCTTTCGCCCCACCACCCCCCCCCCCCCCTCCGCACGCGTCCTCCCTTTCGCCCCACCACCCCCCCCCCCCCCCCCCCCCCCCCCCCCCGCACGCACTGGCGAAGAAGAAGACCCAGATCTGGGTTCAGATTCGTCATTCAAATTCCTTCCTTGGAGAAGCAGAGGAAGAAGAAGAAGTTTGGAGAAGAAGGAAGAAGAAGAAGGGATAAGAAGAAGAAGAAGAGAGTGAAGATGAGGGTTTGGCATGGGCGACGGTGGGAGTGAAGAAGAAGAAGAAGAGAGTGAAGATGAGAAGGCGGCGATGGGCGGCAGCAGCGGTGGGCGAAGAAGAAGAGGAAGAAGAAGAAAGGGAGAAGAAAAAAAATCAAGTCCCAACTTGGTTTGACAGCTTGGATACCGAACATGGTTTTGGTTTGTTTTTGGGTTTCAAACCCAAAACAACCCAAAAACAATTTTCAAACGAGGGAGCCGAACAAGCCCTTAATTTACTTAAGCTTGAAAAGTGTTGACCGATAGGTTGACTTTGTACATATGCATGATTGGAAATGTTTCATTCCTTTGATATGTTGCATATGTTGATTAAAACTTGCTCATGTGCTTAATTGAGATTTACATCATGAAATTGACAAGTTTTAAGAAAATAGGTATTGCTTTAGAAAAAGCTTGACTTTTAGTTGACTTTCAAGAATATGCATGAAAAGTTAATTCTTACATTCTTGAAATACTTTAAATGCCTAATGGAATTTGCTTGCATAAAGAAATAGAGTTTTTAAACTTAAGAAAAGTAAATTTCATGAAAAGTTGAAAAGTTTGTAAGTTTGACCAATGAGTTAACTTTGTATATGATGCATCTTCTTTGAGCTTAGATAGATAATGATCATTAGGGTCATTTGAAGTTTCTTGCATACTTTTCACTTGTTTTAAACATGAGTTGATGCCATATTTCAAAAATCTTGAAAACTCTTGTGTGAAAGAAGGATCTTTCTCTAGGAAGGATGAATTCCTTTGATTTTCATAGCTTAACTTGTTCTTTGATTGAATGAAGCTTGTATGCTTCTTACATAATTGGTTAACCTCTTTATAATGTGTATGCTAGAAATTGTGGGGAGAAATATTTGAACTAGCATAGACGGTGGATGATAAAATTAGCATTGTGATCCCTTAGGCTTATGAAGTAAAATGGATCTTTTGGAACATTCACAAAGGGGGAGAAAAATGCTAAGAAATGTTTGATTATCAAAAGAAAGGTTTGATTTTGCTTAAAATGTCAAAAGCGAGAGTTTCACTTTAGAGGGAAAAACTACATGTTCAACTCATGTCCTAATCATTTGTAACTAGTTTTTAGTTGTTCATCTTGTATGCTTTTTTTTTCCAAGTTTCAATATGCATGCTAAGCCCTTTTTGTGATGTCAAAAAGGGGGGAAAATGTAATGGAATTGAGTGGGAGATTATATATATTGAGGGAGAGTCACTCAATTTTACTCGATTTTGATTTATTGTCAAAAATTCCATATTTGTTTTGTCATCATCAAAAAGGGGGAGATCGTTAGACCGGGTGGTCTTAACCCTTATTTTGATTGATGACTTAAAAAATATGAGAATGAAATTAATGGATGTTATAAGTGAGAAAATGCAGAAGAAAAGTTCACAAGAAGACCAACGCAAAAAACGGCGAAGAAAACGGAGTTAAAACAAAGAAACAACAAGCAAAACAAGAAAGAAGCTAGCTGCCCAGAAAGTGTCTAACCCGACCTTCGACCTCGAACCTTGCCAAGAAAGTGCCTAACCCGAGCCTAGATAGGCTCTAGACAGCCTTTGAGGTTACTGGCAGAAAAGAGGAGAAAAATTGTGAAGTTTCGAACCCGATGTCGACACCATCTCGAGCTCGAAGCTTGCTGCCCAGAAAGGTTTGACTCCGAGCCTCGACACCCTCTCGAGCTCGAAGCTCTTGAAGAACAACTAAGAGAAATGGAAAGAAAAGAAGAAGAAAAAAGCTGGAAGGAGGCTGATCGGTTTTAACCGATCTAAATGGGAATAACCGATCTCAACTGCGGTAATAACCGATCCAAGCTGCTAGGCAAAAAATCTGAAGAATTCAAAATGGCTGTTTTAGCCTATCTTTCATCGGTTATAACCGATCTTCTGTCAGAAGCCTATTTTCTGAAACTAGCCATTAGAGATCTGTTGGAGGCTATTTTACACCAACTATAAAAGCGCCCAAGCCTTAAATTATGATGGACAATCATCCCCCACAAGTCTCTTACACTCAAGCATCATTCAAGAGCATTATTTCACTCATTTAATTGTCAAATTAGTTTGTGAGTTAGGATTTGAAAGAGGCTTTCATGTCCATTTGTCATAGTTTGTTGTAAACTCTATTTGTGGAGATTCTCACCATTATAAACACTTAAAGGAAGTCCTAGACACTTGAGTAAGTGTTGTAGGCACATTGTATGTGAGGCAAAGTCCTAAACTCCTGGTTAAGAGTTAGGCAAGAAGAAAGGGGGAGTTTGAAGAGAAGGAGAAGAGTTGTAAAAGTCCTAAGTCTAGAGTTAGATTAGGTATTTGTGTGAAGTCCTAATTCTAGAGTTAGATTAGGCATTTGGCTGAAGTCCTAAGTCTAGAGTTAGATTGGGCATTTGTGTAAAGTCCTAAGTCTAGAGTTAGATTAGGCATTTGGCTGAAGTCTAGAGTTAGATTGGGCATTTGTGTAAAGTCCTAAGTCTAGAGTTAGATTAGGCATTTGCTATGAAAACCTAACTTAGAGCTATGTTTATAGGACTTTTTTGAAAGAGTCTTATATATCTTAATAAGACTCTTTCAAAAAGTCTCATTAACTATGCTAATAGGACTTTTTGAAAGAGTCCTATATATCTTATAATAGGACTCTTTCAAAAAGACTCATTAACAAAGTTAATAGGACTTTTTCGGAAGAGTCCTATAGCTATTGATACTTTGGCGGATATAACTCTTTTATGAAGAATCTCATAGTTACATGAGTCCTATTATAGCACTTGATAGGACTCTTTCGACAGTCCTAACAATCAGTTTTTGTTGTAGTGAAACCGGCAGTATTCATTCTAGAGAAACACATACTTTACTCAACAAAAGTCTCAAAACATATCAAAAGTGTTTCTCTGTCATAGAAACAAAGAAAAAATATCATATCAAATTTGAAAAAAGATCATCTAATTAGAATACTTGTTCTTGCTTAATCTTAAGGTTCATCATGGTGAAGGGATACATAGAAATGTCTACGAACAATGGTAAACCAATTCTTTCTGGTGATTCTTATACATTTGTGTTTAAAATATTAATGCCCTATAAACATCGTTTTGAATCATATAAATCCCACCCTCCTTCTACTACTGCACTTTTGACCAAAAGAAAAAACTGATAAGCTCTAGTCTACAATCCCCCCCCCCCCCCCCCCCCCCCCTCCCATTGCACTTTTGACCCAGTTTCACCATATTGATCATACGAAGCTCTCTTTTGGTCATCTAATAGCACCGGACAATTTACAATTTAATTTATCAATGGATAAGAAAAAGAACAACTAAAGCAAGAATTTTAACGAGCTAGTGTGCTTATGCTTGTCATTCAGTCATATAATACAAACAAAAATAATTCAAACAAAAGAACATTTGAAATCCCCTCATAATTGTCACCAAAAAGAATTACATGGAAGTTTTAAAACAAGGGTCGCAATAAATGAGATATATTAGGAAGCTAGCACAAGTAAATTTGTCAAAAAAATATGAGAATAATGGTTCATGGTAAGATGAAAAGCTCAATCTCTACACGTTTCAAGACAACAATGGGCACTTAGAGTATAGAACAAATTCTAAAATACTATAAGAATATTTCATAACTTCCAGCGAACTTGAATTACTTAAACTAAAATGTGAAGAACACAAAATTGATGAAAATTTTGGTTGCCCAATCCCTCATTTATATTTAGTCCCTTGACAAACCACAAGGAGTTATAGTGGTTCAAATTTCCTTTGAATTCTAATCCACTACCTAAGTCCTATGACTTCAGATTTGCTAATCCATTACTTTGAATTACTTAATGGTGTAATTCAATCCTCACACTTACTTAAGATGAACCTCTTGATCTTAAGACTTCTTACTAGAATTTCATATTTTAAATTTAAACTAGAAATTCTTTCTCTAAGACTATGAATGGATCTTTTGCCCTATACTTCCTCAAAAATCTTTAGGTCTTACTTAAGACTTCACATAGTTTAGGAATTGAATCTTTTGCCTAATCCCTCTCAAGAATTTAAGACTTACCCAATACTCCCCCTTTTTTCAAACTTCCCTTTCACCTTGTATATCTCTTTAACAAGAGATTATGATTTTTTACAAGATGTCTCAATCACTCACTTGGTTAGGACTTATGAAATGACGAGAAGAAAGAATTTTCTCAACCAGAAGTGAGCCTGCAATAATGCACAATACAAAGAAGAGATTTTTTCACAAAGTCTCTCATGAAAAATGAGCTCAAATAATATTTTTCTTGACTCTTGAAGACTCAAAAGATGTAAGGATGATAGCTCGTCACACTGTCATTCTTAGTTTCCAAATGAAGTGCTTGGAGTATTTGTAGAACCTCCAAGGCAGCCTGATGTGAGTTATTCGAAGAAGAGCACACGATGCGAAAAGTTGCCAAGGAAAGTGGATCGTTGAAGGGCACAATCTTACTTACTCAGATTTTGAGAATTGCAAACAATGCATATAGTGAGATAAACTACTTTAGCTATAACTAGTAAGAATAAACGAATTGAAACCAGCATAAATTAGGTGAAGCAAGAAACCTAATTACCCTAAAGTCTCGCTCGTGTTATCTAAACATAAACATGCAAATTACACAAGTGCAAAATAAGAACTCTAAAGCTAAGGATTAAACCCCACAAGATATAATAATATGAATTCTATAATATGCTTCTTATTATTTCAGCTGCCCCTCCTTTAAATAAAATAGGTTGTAAAATCAAGAAGGAAAGAAATTGTAAAACAAAAGAAAAAAAGAAACCAACTAGAGTTGGTATTCCTACAAGAAATAAGTTTCCAAAAAGAGCATGAAAACTTGGTTGAAGTTTTTGGCTACCCAAAGAAAGAGGAAAACCGAATTCTTCTTGAAAAAATATAAATAAGTCCTATTGCAAAAAGGATTCAAGAAGTGAAGCATTTTTGGAAATAAAGAAATAAGGAAATTAGTTAGTTGTAACAAACTTGTAACAACCTCCTAACACCTTAACAAACTAGGAATAGAATTAGAAACATGCACAAATCCTAATCCCATTCAAACACCTAAAACCTAGCCCTAGTAGAACTGTGGTTTCGGCAATGGGGTGTAGTAGGTAGGCCGAATTGGTGAAGAACGTGTGCTGATGGATTCGGCCCGATTAATGTAGCATGATGAAGTCGAAACTTGCTGTAGGAAAAAGCCGTCGAAAATGTTGTAAATCAAGAACTTCAAGATTGCTTTATTTCTTCAAGATTTTCCAAGAACTATTTCAAGAACTTCAAGAAAACCCTTGAACTTTTTCTGTAATGAGCAATGGCCAAAGCATCTCTTGTGATTTCAAAGAGATGGGCCATTTTGTCCTTCTGATTTGGCTTGTCCAAGGCTTTGCCTTCTAATATCTTTTGAGCTTCTGTACGGCTTGCAAGAACAAGGGCACCATGTGCATCCTCTGCTGGGATCGAGTGAGTGGCCCAATGATATCAATTAATGCATCCCTCTGATATGGACTTTGAGTTGTTTTGGACCCCCCCCCCCCCCCTTTTCCTGTGGCTAACTTGTAGATGAACCTGGACTGTTGGATATGCCCTAATCATAGCCCTTCAACGACTTGTTTACTTTTGAGCTTTCCAGGCGTTGTGAGATAAGGCATACAATTCGTACATGCTTCCTGGTCAAAGGCTGCTGTTCTTTCTGACTTGCGTTAATTGTTTTGACTATAATATGTGCGACGCTTTGTGCGAGTTGTACATGCATTCGTACAGTGTGTTCTTGAGTTTTGAAGATTGCTTTTAGTTTTATGGGCTTGTTCTTGATGTGTGATATCTTGTCCGATTCGTAAGTTGCTTTGTACGCTGCCCAGTCAAGTTTTTTTTTTCTTTTTCTGAAACTTACCTTTTTATTCGTTAGTTCACTTATTTGTTTGTCTTTTAAATCATCAAAACAAGTAGGTCTGAGCCCCTAGGTCTAACACATTTCAAAATGAAAAATGAAAATTCAAAAGATAGTGAAAATAATGCTTAATATATATTAGACTTAGGATCTACATCTTAAATGCTTTAGATGAGTAATGGAAAAAATTTAAATTCGATTACCAACCTAAGAAAGGAATGTGGTGAATTAGGTTGTTGATAATGTTATTATGTGTGACTAGTGTATGTATGATTGATAATGTGTATTATGAGTTTAAACTGTGAATATAATATTATGTATATTTAATTGATTTTTCAACAAAACTTAGAGATCATATTAATTACTTATTTAATTATGTTATTTTAAATGAGCAGTTGACTATTTTCGCACCAATTTAAATTTTGAACTATTATGATAAATTGATACTGATATTACATGAGAATTTATTGATTGGTATACAATTGAAAATGTGAGATTGAATTATTATGCCTGATATTACTGTGAATTGAATGATACTGATAAGCTGTGTATTACTGATTGACTGAATGATGCCGATCAACTACAGATTACTGTAATGGGATCCCATGAGCCATGATCTACGTAGTGAAATGGGCTAGTTAGGGCTTAGGCATTTGGCACTTAGTACTGTTGGGCAACTCGAGACCCAAATTAAGTAGTCGAACTACGCATTGTTTATTGATCGCAAGCGATGTTGCCAAAGCCCAGTTGTGAGCGCAAAAGTTTACTTGAAATAAGTGATTAAAATCACCTCTATACTTCCACTGAACTCGTGAGTATGGTTTACGATTTGCTTTATTGCTTTGCTTTCCAAATTGTATTATAATTATATGATGAGTGAACGGCAAATATGTCACTATACTTTGACTTAGTTCACCATTTATGTCACTATACTTTTTTTTTTGCCCAAAACATCGATATACTTTTAAAAATGCGTCATTTATGTCATTTTGGCTAACGGAACTGTTAAGTTTAACGGCCAACAAGTCATGTGCCATTCACATGGCATTTTCAAAGAGTAGTTTTGTCTGTGTATCCATGTTTATCATCTTCTCTTTATCCATTCATCAATGTTCATCATTTTCTTCACTACAAACCCAATCAACAATTTACATACACCTTCGTGAACACAAAAAATTCTTCTTTTAATTTCTAAGCACAAAAAAATAACATCAAAATAAAGTTGTTCATCATCATTATTCCTAACCAGTTTGTAAGGTGGTTACTCTTCTTGCATTTTTTAAGAAAATATCTCAGATGAACGAAATTAAATATCCTACTGCTACAAATTAATAATAGGAACACAATTCAAAGATAACTTCTGAGAGTCTACGCAATTAATATCAATTGAAGTTATCTTTGGATTGTGTTCCTATTATTAAATTGTAGCAGTAGGATATTTAATTTGGTTTATCTAAGATATTTTCTTAAAAAATGCAAGAAGAGTAACCACCTTACAAACTGGTTAGGAATAATGATGATGAACAACTTTATTTTGATGTTATTTTTTTGGCTTAGAAATTGAAAGAAGAATTTTTTGTGTTCACGAAGGTGTATGTAAATTGTTGATTGGGTTTGTAGTGAAGAAGATGATGAACATTGATGAATGGATAAAGAGAAGATGATAAACATGGATAAATAGACAAAATTACTCTTTGAAAATGCCATGTGAATGGCACATGACTTGTTGGCCGTTAAACTTAACAGTTCCGTTAGCCAAAATGACATAAATGACGCATTTTTAAAAGTATATCGATGTTTTGGGCTAACAAAAAAGTATAATGACATAATGGTGAACTAAGTCAAAGTATAGTGAAATATTTAGCCGTTCACTCTTATATGATTGATTGCCTTTAGTGAATTGCATACTTTACTGCTTTAACTATTTTAAACAGAGAACATTACTGAGCAAAGAAACTCAAAGGTGTTATAAGTTTTTAAACCTTACCCCATGTTCTGAGTGGCAGTATGGGCCATATTATAGCGAGTTGAACTAGATTAGAGACTTCATTAAATTTTATAAATAATTTAATTTATATTATGAAGTTAATAATTGGCCTGAGCGCCATTAGATTGTTAGGCTACGAAATTGGGACCCATAGTTTGTAATTCTACAACTTAATATTAAAAGCTTCTGAATTATTTATAATTTAGTTATATTGTTCTGATTGCACTACTGAATAGTAATGCTAACCACGCAGGCGTTCGGTCAGATCCTCGTATTGGATAGGTGGTCAGGTTGGGGCGTTACATAACCTCCTCCATCTTGAACCATCAGTGTTAACTCCGTGAATTGGTTGTTGACTTGTGCTTGAGTTGGGGATGACCTCATCAGTTGGGACGGTGGTAATGAGTGGGTCTTGTAACCCTGAACTCATATGTTCGAATCTTGTGGGTTGCCATAGTTTAAAAAAAGACGAAGTGACACTGAAACTTCTAAAATGAGGTCAAAATTACTTTTAATAAAAAAGAACAATCAGTGCGAACACATGTAAACTAAGCCCAAAGGCTCTGTTTGTTGGGTGAATTACATTGACCTCCCTCTAGTTTTGGTGAAATTACCAATATCCCCTCGAACTTTCTAGCAATTACAACCGCCCCTAGTTTGTTTAGAATTTTCCAGGATTACAAATAAATTCACAAAAGACAAAAATTTGCATATGATGTCTAACGACCTGACAATGTGTGTATCGAGTTTAACTTTTAATATATATCGATTATGTTTTGAAAATAGGCGTATCGCGTATGATCTCTAATGTATCGCATATACAACTAGTGCATTGTGATTATGAGTTTAGTTGTTGAAACATCATGTATCATGTATGGCTCTGATGTATTGTGTATAGTTACTAATGTATCGCGATTATATCAAAACAACAAGTATTACATATATTAATAAAAATACACTATTGAGTTTATAGGGGACTAATGTTTGTAGTGATTAAAACACGTGTATTAAATTTAACCTTTGATATATTGCATATAGATGAAAACTCGCATATCAATTTTAGCTGTTAAAATATTTGCATCGGATTGTCGAACGATTTTACGAGAGACTCCCTCCTCCAAAATTGAAATATTGGTAATTTCACCAAAATCAAGAGAGGTTGTTTAATTTGACTTTTACACTTTTTAAGGAAAAACATTACTTTTTTAAAAAATAATAAAATAAAAATCCAAACGCTTTCCTTTTTCACTAAATTAAATAAAATTACATCCAAACACTATCCTTTTCACTAAATTAAAAAATTAAAATTTTGTCTAAGGCTTCGTTTGATAACCAAGATTCAACACTTAAAATGAATGATTAAGAGCTTATTCGTATTAAGTGTGTTTGATAACTGTTAGTCATAAGTTTTAATGAATTAAGTGGTTCTGAAGTTAAGTGCTTAAGCGATTAAGTACGTTTGATAACGAAAACTAGAGTAACTTAATTAATTAAGTGGGCCTGAAGAACAAGTATAATTCCGGCCTAACAAATAAGTGATGAGATAATCACTTATCACTGAATCTGAATCGAATTTTTTTTTCTCTTTAAATATTTTCATTTTTTGTATCATTATTTCATTTTTTTTAATGTTTTTAATACTTTTTTAATTTGATCAATTCAAAAAAATAATCAAAATAAATTAATTTTATAATTATAAAAAAAATTTAAAAATAAATTATCATCTATTTTTATTACTTTATTAAAAATATAAGTAAATTTAATGTTAAAAATAAAATAAAATATTTTATTTTTAATAAGATTCAGACTTCAGTTTTCAGTTTCAGACTTCAGTCTTCACATTTCATACTTCAGTCTTAATTTCAGATTTTAAATTTTAAATTTTATCAAATAGAGTCATCTAATGAATTCAGATTTCAGATTTCAGAATTAAGTTTTATCAAACGAAGCCTAAGATTTTACTCATATTATTTTAAAGAACAATTTCATCATATTTTTGTTTCCTTTCCTACACAATTTCAATTTCTTAGAAAACCATTTTCACTTCTTTTTTTTTCGAATCAACCATTTTCTATTCAAAACAAATATTTCTCATTACAGTAACAAAAAGAAGTCTGTTCTATACTGGAAATAATAAAAAAATGTCATAGTTGGCAAACAAGCCTTAACCGGGAAGTGGAACGACACTCCATTTGCTTTTTTCTGTTGCCTACCAAATCATATTATTAGCGCGTGGCAACTTCGATTCGCGTTTGCATTTGCAGAAACCCTAGTAAGGTTTCTCTCCATCCATACTCCATCCTTTCTGTGTCGGCACATCTATGCGACGACCTGCCCTTTGGCTTCTGTAAGTTTCATGTCTTCCGCAAACGACGACCTCTGGCTCGCTCCTGCTTCCCATATAGAATCCCTAACTTTCTGGTTCTCCTCCGCAAAACGGCTTCGTTTGGTGCTCGATGACTCAACCTACTTGTGTTTGACCTTCTTCACTGTCTTGCATTTCCAACATGCCTGATCAGAAGGTTGGATGGATTTGTTTGTTGTTTTCAATTTTCCATTTATGTTTGGTTTTGGGTCCTTATTCCGCATTTGGTTTTGTTTTTTTCGTTAGCATTTTAAGGATGGCTCTAGGTCTCAGAGAGTTAGTTGGAATGTGGTTAAAATAGTAAGATTTTAATTTGATTCTGCTTCAATGTTAGGTCCAATACGATCTCAGTGATGCTGTGTTAGTAAACACTAACAGTAGTATCTTTAACATTTATGACTATTGCCTTTTATGATGAAGAATGTGGAAAGAGAACACAGAGCATTAGATGGTTGTTTGAAAACTTTTTAATTTTTGAAGATCCATGCAAATAGCGGGTTCTATGTGGGTTGAGATGTAGATATAGTTGAATTGTATGTAAGAATAGAATATAGGAAATTCTTATGACAGGATTAATGCTTAGTAAATTATTCATGTTGCTTTTCTTAGTAGTACATTGGTAGTTGCCCATCATATTCTTAAGCTACTTCTGCAGTGAGCAACACACTTATTTGATGTCTAGGGTAAAGTCATACTTCTTTCGTGAAGCTTCCTTGACAGTTGTTTCTTGTTGATGGAACCTATACGTAAAGTAAGATTCATCTCATTTTATAACTCGAGATTGTTGGGCAAATATTTTGCATGAGTACTTCATTTGTTCATCGTTGTAGAAATTGGTTTTTCCTTTTTCTTTTTGGCAAATGGAAATACACTATGGTGGGATTTTATATCCAACCTATTCACTTACAGGATTTATGCCTGATTTCTGAAAACTTATGTGGAAACCTTTTGAATTTCCTAACTTCATTGAATTCTATGCATGGGCTTTAGAATGTACTCGGGATAACATAATGTGGGGAATCTTGGGCATTCAAAGCTTTAGTTCTATATATTTTTCTTGGTTTTTGATTTATTACCTGGAATGCATGCAAGAATATTTGTGTCTGAGAACTGAGTGAGGGTACACAAAATTACTCTATGAAGGTTTGTTTAGAAGCTGAACTTCTAATTGAGTTGGCTGTTTGAGTAGTTGCTTCTAAAATCAAGCATTAATTTATTAATCAAATTAGAGATTAGTGGATGTACCCTAAGTAATAGGATGAGCATAGTTTGGTCTAACTTGTGGCTGCAAAAAAGTTTGAATATGTGCCATGACTAACTTTCTCCATTAATTTTACATTCATTCTTTGTTCTCATGTTGAATTTTTTGTTTTTATTTTTAAAATTCCTTGTCCAATAATTACTTCGTTCTCCATTAATCCGATACTTTGTGACTGTAAAGTACTGCAAAAACTAAAAGGAATTTTTTTATAGAACTGCTATAAGACCGGAGATGCTTTACGGTTCGGAGTGTTGGGCGAACAAAATATGAACATGAACAAAAAATGAGGGTAGCAAAAATGAGAATGTTGAGATGGATGTGTGGGCATACTTGTGAGATAAAATAAGTAATGCACACATTAGAAATAAAGTAGGTGTAGTTCCAATAGATGAAAACATGGGAGAAACACGCCTAAGATGGTTTGGACATTTACGTAGAAGACCCTTAGATTCCCTTGTAAGACGGGTAGAAAACAGAGAAGCATTAATTAATATTAATAGGGGTAGAGGAAGACCTAAAAAGAACTGGATAACAACTTTAAAATATAACATGTCATATTTGAATATAAATGAATTGATGTGCCACGACCGTACATGATGGCGAGATATAATCCATATAGCCGACCTCAGTGAGACAAAGGCTTAGTTGTTGTTGTTGTTGTTTGAATTTCTTGTCCTTGTTATTTTGTAAGGCAGTTAATGTGGTTCCTCACATGTTCTGCATCCCAAACTAGGGTCTCATCTTGACTAAGTATTAACCCACAATTCCAACATAATGAATGTTTAAGCTCTTGCTCTTTGGAAATAAAACTTAGTAAATATTCTCAGCCGCAATTAAACAAAAGGTTACAGAGCAAATTCTATTGACCTATTGATTTCTGAAAATTTGGGACAGCAGAAGTCATTGCAGCCCTTGTACAATCATTCTATAGCATGTTTAAGAAAGAAGGGGAGCCTTGGTGTAACAACAAGAGCTGTTTCCATGCAACCCAAGGTTAAGGGGTTGAATTGCGTAAACAGCATCTTATAGAGATATACGATAAGGCTGCCTTTATTCCAGGATGCCTTTTAAATTTTATTTTTATTCATTTATGCAGTCAACCTTATGATAATTGCTGGATAATTTAAACAAGCTAAACTCCTCACAGAAATGATCTTAGTTTGTTAGGCCTTTTATTTTGGGGGGTGGGGGTATGAAATTTTTGCAATTCCGATTCTCAAATTTGCCTTGGAAGTTTTTAACTTAGTTTTCTGCATTACTGTTTATGATCTTTCTTTGAGTTAACAGAATGATTGTTACCTGTTGCTGGAGCTTATAGGAAAAATGACGTAAAGAATAAATGCTGCTTTTATCTTTTATTTTTAAGGGTGGTGTAAGTACTTTATTTATTTGGGTATGAGATGAATCTTTTTTTATGTTGACATATCTTCTCATCAGCACCCTTTCCACTGAATATATTACAAAGAATCATGCTTACTGCATTTTGGAAGAAAGGCCATGATGGTTGATTTGGAGTGCAATTTCTGTAATCTCTATGGTAGCTAAAATAATAATTGCTGGAACAAGGGCATTGCTAGCCTGACCATAGAACTACTAGATTCTTGAATTCTTGAACTTGGACTCTTTTTTTCTGTTTATACTGATTGATTGGAGTTGCACATTTATGATGCATAAATCTTGGGTTGGTGGTAGTTAATAGAAAAAGTTGACATTCAGAACTGGGAACTCTTACATTATCAATAATTTCTTCCCGCTTCTGTGATTTCATTATTTAGGACTTAAATTGTTTGTACCTATGTTGTGAAAGGAAATTCAACAATCCCTCCTTTGTGGCAGGATTTGTTGTTTTGGTTCAGCTTAAGAAAGAAAAGCCAATAGCTTGTTTGTTGTGGGGAAGGAGGGGGGGGGGGGGGGGGGGGTGTTTATGAATGAAAAGGATGCGGAAGAGCTGATTTTGAAATTCCACTTTCTTTTTCTCCCAGAAAAAGGAGGTAATGATTCAATAAATTAACGGCCTGTGTGGTAAACAAAGAGTGTTTTTGAGTTTTTTAAAATTATTGAATGTGTATTGAAAATGTAAAAGGTTATATTGGAAATGTAAGGATGTGTATTGAAAATGATAATAAATTACTGTAAATTGCGATCTGTGTTTTGAAATGTACTTTGAGAGGAGATACCATACAGGCTGCAAGTGTTTACAGTTCTGAAAATGTTCACTTTTTTAATTGAATGTCAAAACCATCTCAATGAAATCCTTAATTACTTGTTATTTGTTGCATTCTCTCTCTGGCAATGTAGAAAGAAAATTCTTATTGATCTTTTATTTTTTATGAGAGGAAACACACCTAAATGGTTTGAACATGTACGTAGGAGACCCCTAGATGCCCCAATAAGACGGGTAGAAAATAGAGAAGCATTAATTAATATTAAAACGGGTAGAGGAAGACAACCTAAAGGGAATTGAAAAACAACTTGAAAACATGACATGCTATATTTTAATATAAATGAATCAATGTGTCTCGACCATACACAATTGCAAGATATGATCCATATAACCAACTCCAGGTAGTGGGACAAAGGCTTCGTTGTTGTAGTTGTGGTTAAGTCATAAAAAATTGATGTAGTGAATTCTGAAACACAAATCATTTGATGTTAGTTGTCTATTAGCACTCTATATACATTCTCAGGAATTTTAGGGGACTACATCAATTTGGAAAGCTTACTTTCTTCAGGGATGGCACAGTTAATTATGTTAGAGCTTCAAAGGGAGTGAACTTCTATAATTTTATTGCTTTGGTATGTTGGAATTTTGTGATTACAGTCTGAACTCAATGGATTAATTGTACCAAACTCAAGCAGAATGAATAGAGCATACTCTTGGTGCTCTTTTTCTCAAAATATTGAGATGGAATTTCGAGTTTTAGGTTGATTGTTGATGGAAAATTTACTCTCCTACTTGCTAATGTGATGGACACTATAATATATCATTGATGGACTGAACTGAAGCAAGTTTGTGTTTTGAGCAATCTTCCATGGCTAACCTTGTGATTTTTTTTTCCCTTTTTTTCTTTCTTTTCTTTCACATTAGGTGTTAAGCTTTGGGTCATTTACAGAAGATGAGATAAGATTTTTGCACTGCCTACCTGTAAAGAATGATTTACAAATTACATTTGGTTCTTTGGATTCAGCAACTTTACGATCTGTGGGAATTATCTCTATTAAACCAGGAGAGGTTGAGTACTCCAAAGAATTTCAGTCTTTGAAGTTAGTTAATAAAGACACAGATAACAAGCCCCTTAGTGTTAAAGAAAACACCAGACCAGTTACCGTAGATGCAGATGGAACCACATCGAAGAACTATTCTGGTGGTCACATCAGTACAGATTTCTCGAAACCTTCCATCAATAAACTTGCCAAATCAAGTATCTCTGAAAGCAATGCATATTTTCCTCACCATTCAATTGAAAAGCAGTGTCTGAAGGGGACTACAATTCAGCCGCCTACCATTTCAGGAGATGTTGCTTTTTCTGATTTATCAAGAAGGGGCAAGCTTTTGGATTCCAAGGATCACATTAACAGGGCATCAAATGGACCTGTTTCAACTACTAGGCATTTGCTACCTCGCGGGTTAATTAATCTGGGCAATCTATGCTTCTTGAATGCTACTCTCCAGGCACTGCTTTCATGCTCTCCATTTGTTCAACTCCTGCAAGAGCTCAGATATCGTGATATACCAGATGTAACTTTCAAACTAGCTATGATTTTGTTTTTGTTTTTTTTTTTTTTGATGATCCATATATCAATAAGTAGTGAATGTAAAACCCTGAGTGTAATACTTTTATGTCTATTTTTCTTGTTTTCCAACTATATTAGATTGGGTACCCGACATTACGTGCATTTGTTGAGTTTATCTCTCACTTTGACATGCCTCCTGATTCAAGTGCAAGGAGAAGAGAGTTGGTGGTTTTGGAAACTGGTCAGCCATTTCGACCTATTATGTTTGAATCCATCCTGAAAAGTTTCACACCAGATGTATCAAATTGTTTGTCAGGCCGACCAAGGTGTGTTGAAGTAGATCAAATGGTCTATCTTTGTTTTGTTTTGCAGTGAATATCTTCATAATTTAGTTGTCTCTCCTTTTAAGATAAAGAAGACATGTCCTGTCTTCTGTTTGATTCTTCCTGCCTTACTCTTTGCTGGTAGGCAATGTTGCTTTGGCAAATTTTGAATGCCATGGATTCATGACTTTTCTAGTAATGTACTAAACTAGAGTTCTGTTGGCTGTCAGTTGGACTTGATGCTTATACTTTTAAGTTTGTGATCTTGCACCCATTAGATATTCAATTTTCTTTTGATTTAAGAAGCAATGATTGATATTCTCTATTCTCCTCATGTTTCTTTCTTGTGCTTGATCCATATCGAAATCCACTTGTTTTGTTTCTGTAACAGTACAGCTTTAAATGCATTTTGTAATGATGAATTGGTGTCCTAAACGTGGGCTTAGACACCTCCAGTCAGAAAAAAAGTAAAATGTTATTACACTATAATACATTGGTCAACTGACTTGTTATTGGCTGATTATCTTTAAGCACCAAATTTTAAAGTAATGTGTGTACCAATTTAATGCTTGGGAAAGAGTTAACTTAAGCATGTATTTGAACTTTCTTGACGTATATCTTTTTGTGAAGTTCTATTTATTTCTTCTTGGCTTTTATGTGGAATTTCAAGTTAGTGGAGGTGCTAAATCTTTGTGAAGTTGTTATATTTGTTTTCTTTTGGTCATTTACAGCTTCATTTTGATGGTATACTATATTTCTATGGTAGGTTTGGTGCTTCTCACATTTTAGATTTTGTTTTGTTTGTTTCTGTTTTTTTTTTTTTTTTTTTTTTTCGGTGTCATGGTTTTTTTTTGGGGGGGGGGGGGGGGGGGGGGGGGGAGGAGAGGTGTTGATACAGAAATACTGAGCTACACTCGCAAAATTATTTTCGAGATACATGTATGGTTTTTTGTGGAAAAAATTGAATATAACGGTTGAGTAATGGTATGCCCATTTTTCATTGTTTCCTTTTGTCATGATTCTCAGGCAAGAAGATGCTCAAGAGTTCCTTAGCTTTGTCATGCATCAGATGCATGATGAATTACTCAAACTTGATGGTTTCATTTCTAATGGCAATGGACTAAGCACTTCGTTTGTGTCATCTGTTGAGGAGGATAAAGATGATGATCATTGGGAGACTGTTGGCCCAAATAACAAATCTGCAATTACAAGAACACAGAGTTTTGTTCCCTCAGAACTTAGTGCAATTTTTGGGGGCCAGCTGAGAAGTGTGGTGAAGGCTAGAGGTTGGTTATTGCTTAAAATATTCTTACTTTCTCCTCTTTACGTTTATCTGTCTGCATTTTTAATCTTCTCCGATTCTTGTTTCTATTTCTGTGTTTGTACTTTTTGTTTGGATCTATTAATGCTTTTGGTAAGTCAGTTGGCCAATAGCCATTTTATTTGGGAGGGTTCACATCTGATAGCCCAAAAAGCTATTGGAAGTTGCTGGAACTGGTGAATTGGGGATTGGCTTTGCTAAGATCTAAGAGTGGAAGCTCAAGTTGATGGATTGTTCCTGCTCTTTGTTGTAGTTGTGTAAATTTAAGGGTTTTTTTTCTTCCAATTGTTATGGTGGTAATCTATGGGGAATTGTCTGCATCATTTAGAGTTTGTCTTTGAGTGCTAGGCATCAGACTTCTGACTCTTTTTTGGTGGTCAGAAAATTGGTGTACATGAGTATTTCAAGGGTCTATCAAGACAAACTTTATACCAGTGGAATAGTTCTCTCTTGATAAATAAGGTTGCTAGGGTTGCACATGAATACTGTGTAGCTGCCTATTAATTTAACCAGTATTATGAGTTATCTCCAAACTAGACTTAAGCTTCAAATATTTTTATGACCTTTGAAAAATTTGCTATATGAACTCTACAAACTCTGCTCTTCCTTTCTTTCTGATGTACCAGAACATTGTTAAGGGAGAACAGCCCAAAATTTCAGTTTATGTATTCCCGTGTTTTATCAACTCCAGCTATTGGTGGAAATCTCGACATTCTTGACCATAGTTCACTTCTTCCACATGAAGAAGATAGAGGCCACAACTCTGGCAGATTCATTGTAATGGCAAGTGCTTTGGTGTATCTTCACTCTTGAGCAAGAAATGAGAGTTGACATAGATCTTCTAAATAGCTGCAACTTGTTTTTTTCCTCTTTTTCCATTTGCTTTTCCTTCCCTTTTCTCTCTATTTACTACTCTCGGCCTCCCACTCTTGTTCACCTTCACCTCTTTATCGATTGGGGTGGCTAATCCAGCATTCTTCTCCCCCCCCCCCCCCATCCACCTAATTAGTTAGGGAATAAATGTTATCAACATCCTATTTTTTATTGTTGTTTTTTTTTTCCTTAGTTTAACCCCACAAACTTCGGAGAAATCACATCTAACTCTTTTCCTCATTTATTTCTAGTGTATAAACCTTGTTTTTGTTAATGTCCGGCCAATTCATAATCGCTTATAGCGTCAGTGGTCCACACAGTATTGAAGTGTCGGTGCTCAGAAAGCACATGCTATGTTAGATAACTACTGATTTCCTGCTTCTCAAGCTTGTGGTTGAAGGAAATAGAGTAAACCAGCCTCTAAGTTTGCCCTCACATTTTCATTTGATTGTTTCTTTTACTGAGCATGAAACTGTGGAATATTGCCTTATTGATGTCAGTTTGAATATCGACTATTTGGTGTATTAAATGGCGATTATTTGGTGTATTAAATGGAAGCTTCATGATATACAGAAGTTGCTCAGGTCTTTTCTTTACTTGATGTGTCAATGAACAAAAAACAACAAACAAGATGTAGATGTTACTCCATAAGCCTAGGAGAATTGCAGTTTTGGTCCCCAATTCTTTAGGAAGTAGCTACATTGTTCAAGTGACCCCAAATAGTGGGATAAAGGCTTAGTTATTGTTGTAGCAAATTTGGTCCCCATTCTCTTTAAACAGTACATTATGATCCCAGTCTTTGAATTTGTGGCAACTATAGGACCCTTGACAGAAAAGGATATTACTGGATTAATCATATTGTGGGAATGAATGGATAGGAGGAAGAGGAGGCAGCACAAGTAGGAAACTATTTCCAAGGTGAAAATGGCAACAAATGCCTGTTGAAGAAGCAAAAAATGATGATACCCTTGGCAATACCTCCTGTTTCTGACAGCATGGTCCATGGTAGGGCAAAATAATTGAGGAGAAATGATGAAGTGTCTAAACTATAGATAAGCAACTCATTCAAATTGCCATGATTTCTGTATTACTGATTCAATGGTTGCCTTCAATTTGCCATCTGGGGTCCTAAAGTTGCCACAAATTGAACTATTGGAGATGCTGCTAGTCAAAAAGTATTGGGGGACCAATTTTGCTTCTACTCAAAACACTAGGGGCCAAAATGCAATTTTCCCCCATAAGGCCAATCTTCTTTCCTGATTACAGCATAAATTTTGACTATCTGTTTGTATGTTTTCCTACCTTTGTATTGTAAGAAAAACTTTACATATTTAATGTTGCATTATTCTTCATATATGTTTGTCTATACGTGTAAGTTTCCCTAATTTACCTTTGGATATCTTTTTCTGTTAGGTAGTAAGGCATCAGCTACTATACAACCATTTCTTTTGCTTCACCTTAATGTCAGTCCGGACCCCGTTTGTACCATAGAAGATGCGCTGAAGTTGTTTTCTGCTCCAGAGACACTTGAAGGGTATCGAACTTCTGCAGTTGGAAAGGTGTAATTTTCTGGCCTTTCTGTTGAAGCTTTTGCAATTTTTCAAGTTAATTGAATGAAAACAATTTCTTTTCATCCTTGAGTTGAGAAAGTTTTTTTGTTCTTCACCTTAGACAATTTGGAGTACAAAGATAATATTTTAAATGGTATATCATGGTATGCTTCCTGCTATAACCAGCAAAGCCTACAATTAGATGGTTCAAGCACAATAAGGAATAATTTGAATCTTTCTGATTTGGAATCTCCTTTGTTTTCTTTTTGTCTTCCAGTTGTTGAACTTGGAAAGGGTCCAGGTGCACTTGGTTTATGGTTTTGGTCTTAAACAGGGTCCCCTTCTCCCAAACTTGAATGGAAGGAGAAACCATCAAAGATGGAAGGACTGGGGGTTTCATCTTTTAGATAGTTTTCCTGTTCTAGATGTCTACTTCTTTTCTTATGTATTCTTTTAAGCTAGTCTTAGATGTTGAAAACTTTTGGTCATTTGAAGTTGTTCCCTTGAATGAGGCATTTGTATATTTGTGGTTGAATATTACTGAAGAAATGTATGATTTATTTCTTAACCTTTACTGGATAGGGTGATCCGTCTTAAATATGCAGTAAATCACCATACAATAGGAAACATAGAGAGAACAGAAAACTCCTATCTAGTAAGACCTCATTTAATTCTACCTTCTATAATTACTTATGAAATAAACTGAAACTACCTCTACCTTTTTAGAGTTTACTTCCTAATCACACATTTATACTCTAGAATCCCTATATCAGTTTCTTTCAACACCCCCCCTCAAGTTGGTGCAAAGATTTAAATCACACCTGACTTTTCAGCTGCTCTTCAAATGGTTGTCTTAAAAGCCCCTTGGTAAGTACATCTACCACTTGCTGTCATGATGGCACGAATGGTGTGCAGATCAGGCCTTGCTCAATCTTCACTTTTATGAAATTTCTGTAGGTCTCAATGTGTTTAGTCGTATCATGTTGTACTGGATTCTGAGCAATGCTGATTGCAGCCTTGTTATCACAGTACAACATCATAGGGAGGTTGACAGCAAATTTCAGATCCTGCAGTACCTTCTTTAGCCATAACAATTCACATACTCATTGAGCCATAGACCTAAACTCAGCTTTATCACTACTTTCCACCACACTCTGTTCTTACTTCTCCAGCAAACTAAAATCCCCCATAAATAAGTGCAGTAACCCGAGGTAGACCTCCTATCAATAGTAGCCCCTGCCAGTCAGCATCGGCACATATATAGTTTTCCTGAACATGATTCCTTTCCCAGGAGCCCCTTTTAAATACCTGAGGTCTCTGTATGCAGCTTCCATGTGTTCCCTTGGAGAGCATAAGCTAGCTGATCATACTTACAGCTAAAGCAATATCTGGTCGAGTGTGTGCCAAATGCATAAGTTTTCCTACCAGTCTTTGGTATCTTCCACACCAGCAGGAGCTCCATTCTTGAGGTCCCTGAGTATGATATTCACATCAATTGGAGTTTCAGTGGTTTTGCAACCACTCATACCTGTTTCTCTCAACATATCTAGAATATATTTTCTTTGAGATACCATAATTCCTTTATTTGATCTTGCCACCTCCCCACATAGGAAATATTTGAGCGTCCCCTAATCCTTGATCCCAAATTCATTTGACAGGTTCTCCTTCAGCCTTCTCATTTCATCCTAGTCATATATCATCTACATACACTATGAGCAAAATTTTTTTTCCCTTTGAACTCTTTACAAACAAGGTGTGATCAGAATGCCCCTAACAAGCCTTGCAAATCTGTCGAACTTTATTCAGGGAGACTGTTTAAGTCCATAAATGGATCTCTTAAGTTTGCACACTTCTGTTCCAAATTTCTTGGAACATGTGGGGTGATCTTCCATGTAGACTTCTTGTAAGTGTCCATTTAGGAAAGCACTTCACATCGAATTGAAGCAATGGCCAATCAAGGTTGGAAGCTATGGAGAGGACACATATAGTGTTTACCTTAGCAACTGGAGAGAAAGTCTCCGAGTAGTCCACTCCATAGGTTTGAGTGAACCCTTTAGCTACTACTACTACTAGGCGTTCCTTGTACCTTTCCAAAGACCCATCCGAATGGTATTTACTGTAAATACCCTTATGCAACCAACTGTATTCTTCCCTTGTGGTAGATCCATCACTTCCCAGGTAGAGTTTTTCTATAAGCCTTTCATCTCTTTCAGCACAACTTCTCTCCATTAGGAACTTTTAAAGCATCCTGAATACTGTTAGGAATAGCTGTACTAGACAATTGAGAAACTAAGGCATAGAACTTAGCTGAAATAATACACAAAGAATGATAAGAGGGTATTTAGTGCTGGTTCAAACCCCTTTCCTAAGGGCAAGGGGAAGATCAGGTTGATTTGGGGGATCTAAATTACCTGAATGAATGCGTTCAGGTTTTGAGACTCACTGTCCTGGTTTTCTAGATACAGCCTCTGACCAGATATTTGGTGATGCCGAACCGGATGATGAGGCTTCTCCTTCCTTTTTGTAGATTATAAAAGACCTTTAAATTGTTTTTCCTCTATTTCAGTTTCAGGCTTATCAGATTTATTTTCTTAAATTGGTGAGATATTAGGTTCCTTCTTCTCTTTGTCACTTTAATCCATGTTTTTTGAAATTTCCAGTTTTGAAGAATCAGAATTAGGCTGTAAATAAAGGTATCAAAGCATCTTTTTCTCTACCATCACTGTGTAAATGGTGCAGATTTTTTGTGAGGTTGGGGTAAAAAGTAGATTATGGTGTTTTGCCAATGCACACGAGTCACATTGAAAATCTGAAATTTCTTTATTCAAAAACGATATTTTTGAATATTGAAGCTAGGATGTCCTAATCTATAATGGCATAATAAACTAATAGTTCTAATACCATGAAGAAACGTATGATTTATTTCTTAACCTTTACCGAAGAGGGTGATCCGTCTTAAATAGACAGTAAATCACCATACAATAGGAAATGTAGAAAAACAGATTACTCCTTTCTAGTAGGACTACTACTTATTTAATCCTACCTTCTATAGTTTACTCATGGAATAAACTGAAAACCCTCCTGGACTTTACCTCCTAATCACGTATTTATCTTCTAGAAAGAAGATACGTGTCTTTCAATAATTACAAAATGCAAGACAGTTCTAATAGGTGTATCCAATGTCACCAATGTAGTAGTAAAGAATAGGAACTGATAGCATGTCAAAAAACTTAGGATGTTAGGATAAGGTGTACATCCAATCATACTATGATTGGAATGACAGCATCCTTAGGGAAGGTGAAAAAAGGTTGTGAGAAAATGTAGACCTGCTCATTGTGAAGTAAACAAAGAGAACACATGGGAAAAAGGAATAGGTAAGTGAGATTGTATGGCTTGTGATACTTTATCTGAGCAATTTGTGGTTTTGGGAAGAGATAATTTCATTATTGAAGTATTTTTTAAATTTATTTAGGATTTATCTTTGAAGAAATTAGAGGAATTGATAAAGATGTTACACATAAGATTCAAGTAGGGTGGAACAAATGAAAGAGTGAATCCTCTCTACTTTGTGATCGTAAAGTATTTGGAACATTGAAAGGAAAATTTTATCAAACAGCTAAATGACCAGCAATGCTTTACGGATCGGAGTGTTGGATAACTAAATATGAATAAGAACAGAAAATGAGACTAGCAGAAAGGAGAATGCTGATATGGATGTGTGAAACACTCTAGGATAGATAAGGTAAGTAACAAACTCATCAGAAAAAAAACGTAGGAGTAGCTGCAATAGATGAAAAAATGAAGAAGAAAGAAATGTGCCTAAGATGGGTTCGATGTACGTAGAAGACCTTTGGGGCCCAGTACAATGGGTAGAAAAGAGAGAAGTGTTAACTAATATTAAAAGGCGGAAGGACTTGGAAATTATTGGAAGACAACTATAAAAAATGATATGTTATATAAATTAAACTGTCTCCCAACTAAATTCTGGGGAGATATGATCCATATGGCTGACTTCACTCAGTGGGATGCTTAACTGGAGTTGTTGTATCCCTCCAGGCCTGGCATAACATTACATTGTTCTCTTCTAGCACTGTAAACAACAAAAGTTTCCCTTTGAAGCTTAGATTTAAGTGCTTTGTTCACCCAATTTCATTGAAATATTAATTTTTAATGAAAGATATTGACTTCTTTGCAGAATAGCCTTCTGGTATGGACTGTGAAACTAGATTCATACACAAAATTTAAGGTGTTAACAATTGTTAATCTTGTTCTAACATCCCTATTCATTCAAATTATTGAGGAACTCTGTTGTATAATTAGTTGTGGCTATCATTTTGAATCTATTATGACAGATAATATTTAAAAACTTTTCAAGATTATTATGTCATTTTTTTCTTGAATTGCTTTCTGAAATGGTTGTGTTGTTGCAACTGGATATTAGCATTGATGACATGTATTTTCAACTGTACATTGGAACTAGCTTTATGTCTAGCTGATCAATATCATAAATGGCATTCTCTTTCTGTTTGTTTATTATTATTTTTATTAAGAGTCATATACTCTTGTACATGATAATATAAGTAACAAAGTGCAACATAGGTAAGCTAACCAAAAGTCAAACTGGAGAGGGGAAAAGCTGATGAGGGTATGCTTTATAAACTATTTTTACAGTGCACATGCAGAGTCATATTTGGTGTCTGGTGTAAGCTTATTGAATGCAAATATGCCACTATATCTGAAAGCAAATCGGATGATATGCATTTTTCTATATTGTTGTCATATTCTCTTCTTTGCCTTTATAGTTTCTGATTTGTGACTCTTGGTGTCAAAGTAATGACCTTTGTTGGAATTCTTTAGAATGCAAGGAGAAAATAAAAATGTGAGAGAAAATGTCTTGTACTGATAGTTTAATGATGTATGAACAGTCTCAGGCTGAGGTGGTTAATGCTAGCAAATCAGTTAAAATTCTGGAACTTTCGAAGGTGATGGTATTGCACTTGATGAGATTCAGCTATGAGAGCCAGAGAAGTACAAAGTTGAATAAGCCTGTACACTTCCCATTGGAGCTTGTTCTCGGGCGTGAGTTACTTGCTTCGAATTCTGAGGTATATTTTTTCACTGTCTATGGTCCTGTGTTTTTTTTAAAATGTATTTTTATGATTGTGAAAAATTATAATGCGTGCTACCTTGCTGAATTTTGGGTTGTGAAATCGCTCTAGCAGGATAGCTCGCAAGTCAAATTAGGGTTAGATTCCTAGAGCCTTCTGGAAAGGTGTCCTTATCCTTTTTCCGATACAAAGTTTTAATTTATCCAAATTGATCAATTAATCTTAAAATTTTGGCCACATTATGCTATGATATGCCAAAGTCCATCCTCTCTGTTGTGTGTGTTTCTGCTCTTGATTAAGTGATTTGCATAAGCTTTTGTAGGTTGTCCATTAAGACCTGGAGTTGTACAACTGTGGTTGTGCTTAAGAAGCTTGGATTTTTTTTTTTTTAATCACAGATCTATGGGTTTTTTGACATTCTGGACCTTTGAATTTGAACCCCAATAACAGTTCGGTGTCCAAATTTCAGGCATTCTTGGTCTATCGTATGCGAAACCCAAAAGATAAATTGTTTACTTGCCGAGCTGATTGAATACGAAATTTTCATTATTTGTATTTCTAGTAGGTGATAATCATTGCGGTACTCATTATATATCTGTTTCTGCTAATACATCTGTTGTTGCTTTTATGGGCCATGTGCGATGTATATGTACATCTGTTTCTAGAAGAAAATTTGTACAGTAAGCTAGAAAATGTCTCTCTGGCATTGATGCATTCTAGAAGGATATTCTGAAGCTCCCTGTACTTAGGTTGCAAGTTATGCTAGATCTAAGGAGAATCTGAAGGCTCTTTAGTGTGTAATTGGCTAAACCTCCATTTGATTAGTCATAAACTTATAGAAAAGATTGATTGTAGATACTGCATTGTGCACTCTACATCGAAAAGCCTGTCTTCTTGCTTTCTGTGATCTGAATCTTTATGATGCACTTCTTACTGCAAATTTGAGATGTATTTTTTTTTCTTTTATCTCGAATTTTTTAAAAACTATTCTAGGCTTAGCCTGGTTTGGTCAACGGGCTGCTATCTTATTCCAAACATGATTTACAATTTAGAATATATATCTCCCTTGGAAAAAAGTCAGATTAACAAACTGCGAAAAGTTTTACCAGATTTTGCATAAAGACACTGAAACTAAGGATATTGATGTTTCTGTTAAAATTGTAACTGTTGTTCATGTGTTTTGGGGCAGGGTAGAAGATATGAGCTTGTAGGAACTATTACTCATCATGGGAGGGATCCGTCAAAAGGTCATTATACAGCAGATGCCCGTCATTCAAGTGGCAAGTGGCTACGTTTCGATGATGCATCTGTGACACCCATTTCCACAAGCAAGGTGCTACATGATCAAGCATATGTTCTGTTTTACAGGCAATTGTAGAGTATGATTGGGATTCTAACTGTATCACACTTGTTACCAGATTAGGGGGCAAAAGACCCTTGTACATGTATTTTCAAATATGACAGATGCAAATCTAATCTAGATGAGTAGTTGGTAACGCCATAGCATATTTCAAGGAAATGAATGGTGATTGTAAAATGAGAAGATGTCGGTCGAAGGCTGTTTGGACCAAGCTCGTTCTGGGTTGACTAGCATTTCAATATAAAAAATGTTTAGGAATGGAAAAACGATGATATGGGGTGCTTGGTTCCGGGTTAGGAAATGAAATTATGGGTTTTGTGTACATTTTAGGGTGCTAGTTTCATGACTGAGTTTATGAACAGTCTTTCCATATTTAGAAATTTTCTCTTGCTTGTTTTGATACTTTTACTTCCTCAAATCAAAATCATAATCTATATTCAAAAACTCTCATCACTAAATTCAAATTTCGTTTTTAGATTTTAATGACATTATTTGAGAAAATAATTGGAAAATTTTCTATTAGGGGCAGTATAAGTTTCAAAATTAATAAAAGGGGTGTAATCTTCACATAATTTCTAAGAAGGGCAGTAAATTAAAAATTATAAAATAAAACTATATTTGTTAAGATGATAATGCCCTCCAGTATTTGTCGCATCTCCCCCCAAAATCCTCTCCCCACTTCCCTGTTTCTCGATCTCAGCCTTATTTTTCAATTTCTTACTCCATTTTTCACTTCTCAATTCTTCTTCAGATTTTGTTTTCTACTTTTTACCCTTGTGTGTGACGGCTATTGTTCTGTGAATTCTCTTTGGATTATAATGAAATTTTGACGGAGGGAATTAGATTTTCTGGACAGAAGTTTCCTTTGCTTTCCTTCTTCCTCTTTCTTCTTCTTTTTTCTGCAGTTCTCTCAGGGTTAAACAAAACCAACACCACAGGACGAAGATGTACATTTTTCTTTCTTCCGAATAATCCCATAAGCTATAGCTAATCAATCTCAATAAAAACCAATTTAATTAACCAAATATTCAGGAGAAATATGTGAAACTCATAATTCTCTCAATGCGTACTTCATCACCCAAACTAACGAAAATAGCTTCATTGTTCAAAACATGGTGGATAATCAAAACCATACTAAGAAATGACGGTAATAAAAAAACACTAAACTGTAACACTAGCACAAGCACCACGACCACCAAATTTCTTGGGCTCACACTGCCTGGGATCAGCATTAAAATTCTATCTAATAAAATAAATCTCCAACAAGCAAAGCCCTGTCATAGCGTATAAGAATGTCCTTTTATCTCAATTTTTTGACTGCTCGTCCATGTATTTCCAGTAGTAGTTAGTGACGGCTACCGCCGTCTTCTTACGTGCGACTCCACTGGTGCGGCCATGAATTTTAAGTTTTCTCCTTCTCGAATTATGGCAGTGCAAAATCATAATCTATTTGCCCAGACGTTTGGGCTCTTGGGATGAGATACATGTTTTTTTTTTTTTTTTTGTTTAACAGATACATGTTTTGATAAGATCATAATCCTTCAATTTTTAATTTTTTTAATTCCTCAATTTTAGAGGAAAGAACTAATGAAATTAGTGAACAATGTTATAAATTTCATGACGGACTCTTGAGGTTTTGCCTTGATTATAAGTTCGTTTCCTTCTAACAATTTCGTGGTGGCCGCCTCTCCCTCGCCCTCGCCCTCATCTCTCTCCAAACCTTAAATTTCATCATCTTCTTCCTTCATCCTCCGATGAAGGAAGATGAGGGAAGCCCAACCCTGGTCCTTAAACTTCATAGACCCCAGGGCAAAATTATGAAAATAGGCCCCAAAATTTTTTTTAATAAGGTAAAATATTATCTATAAATTATGATAAATTCTTAAATTTGTTTATAATAAAAATAGTCTATTATATATTAGTTTTAATATTTGCATAACCTTTTGGGTTTGAAAATTTTTTTAAAAAAAGGAGAACAAAACATATAAATGAAAAGAAAAATTAGCATTAATATTAAGTAGAATATAGAAAGTTAAGGAGAAATAATTACTGAAACAAAAGAAAGTTGAAAGTCTAAACAAATTTCTTAAATAAAAAAAGGATGAAAATGAGAAAAGAATTAATGGGAAAATAGTAAAAGTAGACTAGAAAGTAATGAGAAAAAAAAATAAAAAGTGAAAAAAAGAAAAATTAATATTACTAAGTAGGAAGCCATTGTAGGAGGAGAAGGGTATGAGTACTCCAATAGAGTATGAAAGGAAGGAGAGGAAAGTAGAAACAGTTTGTACAAAAACAAAAGAAAAACTTGATTTGAGAATTGATGTGGACGGTTGTACACATGTGGATTAAGTTGCCAAGGACCTTGTGATTAAGTAGCAAGCTCGTATAATCTCTCTAACTTACTCGAAAATAAGAGAACCAAAAGAACTTAACCTAAGCTAATTTGATTTATACTTTCGAACCAAGTGTAAGAAAAAGAGTTGAAACATGCGAATTAATTAGGTAGAGCAAGTAACCTAATTAGCTAAGTTTCATGCAATTATGTAAACTACAACATGCAAATACATAAAGCAATAAAGGGATGGTACTCAAAACACTAAGTTTTATTATCTGAATACTCTGATTTTTATTATGCACGGCTGCCCTATTTATAGGGTAAGAACAGCCGAAAAAGTGATGGAAAATAATAAGGAAAATAATTAGAATTGGAAATTAACCAAGAGGTTAATTTCCTTTACAATACCAACCCCTGAAAGAAGTAGGAGAATGGTAAGAAAAGAAAAGGCAATTTTGGTTTTACCTTATTGTTGTGGCAGCCGAAATTGTAAACTAAACAATAAGGAAAAGAATAAAATTCCTACTCCTAAAAAGAGATCAAGAAGGAACCCTTTTTTGGAAACTAACTAAAAGAGTAAAAAGAATCTAATTAACTTAAAGAAACCCTAAGCCGTGTGGGCTTTCCTTGTGGGCTAGCCGTGTGGCTCTCTTGTTGGCTTCTTGGGCTGGCCGAAACTTGTGGGCTGGTCTCCATGAGTTTGGGTCGGCCCAATGTAGGGAACTTCATGAATTGTTTCTTTAAAGTCCAAGAACCTTCCGGCATCTTCAAGAACTTCAAGAAACAGCCTTCTTCTTTATTGAGGATTAGAGAATTGCGCCTCTTCTTCAAGAATGGTTAGAAGAGTTGCAATTTGAACATTTCCATCTTTTTGCTCCAAGGCGTTTGCTTCAACTATCACTTGAGCGTCCTGATGGCAGGCTTGGACAAGGTTGTTGAGTGCATCTCGAACCTTCTTCGCTCTGCTTCTAGTCATCGGCCCAGTGATGTCTACAAGTGGATCCCTCTGATATGGACTTGGATCCTGAAGCATTGTTGGACCTCGATGTAGAACTCGAACCTCCTCAGCTTCTCCGGAATCACTTGCTTGTTGACTTGTTGCTTGACTTTGGATGCCCTCATCAAGAATGGAAAAAAAAAAAAAACAAAAAAGAGCTTTGGGGCCCCTACAAATTTGGATGAGTTATCATGCCTATGATATTCTTTAAAAAAGAGGTGAGGAATTTTTTTTTTGAAAACAACCAAATTTAATTTCAAAAGAAAAAAAGGTACAAAATAATTTGATAAATTATCATGAAATTGGGCCCTCCAATTTCTTCTTATTTACCTATAAAAATAGTCAAGCAAAATTTTGTTTTAGCCCACAAAATAAAAACCATATATATTATAATAAATTATGTATATATTGGGCCCTGAAGGAGGTGGGCCCTAATCCATTGCCAGGGCCGGACCCCCTTCAGGCCCGGCCCTGGGGAAGCCATTCTACTTTTGTCCTTGCGATTTTTTATTTAGTTTGCTTTAGTTTTAATTTTATCTATGTTTATATGTTGATTTCCTCTCCGTTCATGGAGTTTCACTTCCCATCCATGGTGTTTCGCTCTCCATCTATAGTGATTTTCTCCTTGACTATGGTGATTCTGGCCATGGTGTATGAAGACTCAGGTGAAGATGCAGTCTCGAAGCTATCATCAGCAATTAGTGGCAGATCAGCGATACAATTCTACTATGTTTAGATCTATAATATGTATAAATTTGCAGTTTAGTAGATTAGATACACTGTTGTGGTTATTAGATCAAATATATTGTAATCAGTTGTATTAACTGATCCATTCTCTTTTGTCAATTGCTGTTGAATGATTTCCAACGCCATTAATGAAAATTTTAAGTTAAAAAAAAATAAATAAAAAAAGAAGTTCGTATCCTTTAATAATTTTAAGGGTATTATTGTCTATAAAAATTATTTTTATTATATAATTTTTAGTCTATAATTTACTGCCCTCCTTAAAATTTATAATAAAATTACACCCTTCTTTATAATTTTGAATGCTCCATTGCCTCTTACAAAAATTTTATACCCTTTGTTGTTCCCCTTTTCCTATACAAATCTGATGTGAACCCGTGATTCCAACTTGTGAAAACAAGAACTCAATGCGAAAAATTGCCAAAGAAAGTCTGTATGCAAGACGCAGCTCTCAAAACTCTAGAATCCTTACCCTTGGATTCGGCAGACTACTAATTTAACAAGTTAAATTAAACACGCAATTCGAACCAAGTGGAGAATAATAGAGGTGAAACAAAGCATGCAATTAGATAGAGCAATTATCTAATTAGCCTATAGTTCCTGTACTTTAGCAATTAACAAATCATGCAAATTACTTAAGCCAAAATAAAGAAGAGTGAATTATAAAGTATAAACTTTCATTCAATTAATCACTACAGAATAATGAAGTGCAGCACCCCTATATATAGGGATAGGGTGTGCGAAAAAGAAGGAAAAGAAAACAAGGAACATTACCAAAAAAAATGGAAACCAATTTGGCTGCCGAAGGATTTGGAAACCAAAAAGTGGTTTCTTAAAAGAATAGAAAAAAAAAGTGGGCAGCCAAATGGATTAGGAATTGCCAAAAATTCAAAGGAAGAAAAGAAAAGTAGAATTTGGATTCTTCCTTTAAAGAGGAAAGGAAAAACCGAAAAAGAAAAAGGAAGAAAAAGGAAATGGAATTTGGAATTCACCTTTGAAAAAGAAAAGGTAAATCCAAAAAATTAAAGGAGAAAAAGAAGGAAACTAGGAAGAGAATTAGGTGACATACACAATACCTTAATTTCTCTTAAACCCTAGAACACTTAAGTAAAACCCTAATTCTCATATAGGCTTCCTTGTGAGCTTGTTGCGCTTCTGTAGCACACCTTTAAACAAAGTTTGCAAGGTCTGCTTTGAGCTTTGCAGTCCTTTTTCGAGTCATTGGCCTAACTATATCTACGAACGGATCTCTCTGATATGGACTTGGATCGTGAAGCATTGGCGGGCCTCGATGAAGCACTCGAACCTCGGCTACACTCTCTGCACCATCTTCTGGATCTCCTTGAGCTGGACTTGTTGATGAGCTAGAGGGGTTCACATCATCCCCTCCCGGTTGAAAAGGATTCGACCTCGAATCTACACCCTGAACATAATCAAACGGAGACAAGTCAGCAATATTAAATAAAGTACTAACGCTACACTCACCTGGTAAGGCGAGCTTGTAAACATTATCTCCCTATCTTAGACACAATTTGAAAGGGTCTATCGCCTCGTGGATGAAGTTTCCGTTCGTCGAGCTGCGGGAAACCTTTCTTTTCTCATGTGAACCCAAACCCAATCTCCAGGTTCCAAGTTCACAGCCTTACGCCGACGATTTGCATCTTCGGCATACTTAGCATTTTTCTTCTCGAGATGAAGTCAAACTTTCTCGTGAAGTCTTTTGACAGTGTCTGCTTTCTGTTCGCCATCCAGATTAGTTTGTTCCTGCAGGGGCAGTGGCAGTAAATCCATGACCGTTAACGGATTGAAGCCGTAGGCAGGTTCGAAGGGCGAGAAACCTGTTGAGGAGTGTTTCGATTGATTGTAAGCAAACTCAGCAATCGGCAATACTTGTTCCCAACATTGAAGATTAGACTTAATCAGTGCTCGCAACAAATTCCCTAAAGTTCGGTTGGTCACCTCAGTTTGACCATCCGTTTGTGGATGACTAGAAGTAGAAAACAACAATTTAGTCCTAATGTAGACCATAAAGTTTTCCAAAAATAACTCAAGAACTTAACGTCCCTATCAGATACAATTGTGTGTGAAACTCCATGAAGTCGAACTATCCCATGAAAGAATAAATATGCAACATGTCTAGCATCATCTGTTTTCCTGCAATGAATAAAATGAGCCATCTTAGAAAACCTGTCCACCACAATGAAAGTGAGTCATTACCTCTTTGAGTCCTCGGCAAACCTAGAATAAAATCCATAGATATGTCAGTCCAAGGTAGAGTTGGAATAGGCAAAGGCGTGTAAAGACCATGAGGTTTAGATGTAGGCTTAGCATTCAAACAATTAATGCAACGTGAGCAAATTTGTTCTACATCTTTTCGCATTTTAGGCCAATAAAAGTGTTCCTTCAACATGTGCTTCAACATTTTACACCAAAATGACCCATCAGCCCCCCATTATGTGCTTCACGAACCAGCAGTTCCCTAGATGAACTACGTGGAATGCATAACTTATTTTCTTTAAACAAGAACCCATCATGTCTATAGTATTTATGAAATGCACCATGTTCACATGCTTCATATAAAGTTGAAAAATCAGGATCAGAAGCATACAAATCTTTGAGATATGAAAACCCTAATGAAGAATGTTCAAGTAGAGTAAGAGCTTCATACCTTCGAGACAGCGCATCAGCCACCATATTCTCTTTTCCCTTCTTATATTTGATAATGTAAGGAAAAGTTTCAATGAAAGTAACCCATTTGGCATGACGCCTGTTTAACTTACCTTGTCCCTTTAAGTGTTTAAGGGACTCGTGGTCAGAATGCACAACGAACTCCTTGCCCATCAAGTAGTGTTGCCACATCTCAAGTGCCCTTACCATAGCATAGAGCTCCTTGTCATAAGTAGGATAATTCAAGGCAGCTCCCTTCAACTTCTCACTGAAATAGACAATAGGTTTACCTTCCTGCATCAAAACAACACCTATACCTATACCTGAAGCATCACACATAAGTTCAAAAACTTTATCAAAATCAGGCAATGCTAAAACAGGTGCATGAGTGAGATCATGCTTAAGAACAGTAAATGCATTTTCTTGGGCTTGTCCCCATAAGAACGGTACATTTTTCTTGCACAACTCGTTCAAGGGTGCGGCCTTAGTAGAAAAATCCTTCACGAACCTTCTATAAAATCCAGCCAAACCATGGAAAGATCTTACCTATGAGGCCGAACTTGGTGTAGGCCATTCTCGAATAGCCTTTACCTTGGTGTCATCAACCTTAACACGATCTTTAGAAACAACAAAACCGAGAAAAACAACCTCTTTCACAGAGAAGGTACATTTATTCACATTGGCATACAATTTATGTTGACGTAATTCAATGAACACCAATTTAATATGCTCAACATGCTTAGTCCTGTTTCTACTATAGATCAAGATATCATCAAAATAGACAACAAGAAATTTTCCTATGAACTTTCTAAGCACATGATTCATTAAATGCATAAAAGTACTAGATGCATTTGTTAACCCAAAAGGCATCACTAACCACTCATATAACCCAAACTTGGTTTTAAAAGCAGTTTTCCATTCATCGCCTTCTTTCATTCTAATCTGATGATAGCCCTGTGTGAGATCTATCTTAGTGTAAACTGTAGAACCATACAAATCTTCAAGCATGTCATCAAGTCTAGGAATAGGATGCCTATACTTAATGGTAATCTTATTAACAGATCTACAGTCCATACACATTCTCCAAGTACCACCTTTCTTAGGAACAAGTATAACAGGTACCGCACAAAGACTTAGAGATTCTTTTACCTGCCCATTGGCGAGCAACTTCTCAACCTGATTCTGCAATTCCTTTGTTTCCTCAGGATTTGCTTTGTAGGCTGGACAATTAGGAATATATGAGCCAGGTACAAAATCAATATGATATTCAATGCCGCGAAGAGGGGGCAACTCAGCCGGCAACTCTTCGGGAAAAACATCTGCATATTCCTGCAAGAGAAATTGGACTTCCATAAGGAGATCCCTAAGGATGTCGTCAGGGTTAGTACAATGATCTTTAGCAACAAGAATAAGTACACAACTATTCTAAGCTAACACTTGCTCAACTTCTCCAACACTAGCAAATAAACTAGTCTTAACTTCTTTTGAAGGCTTATCAGAGTTCGCCTTACTACCCTTTAGAATTTCTTTACCCTTTCCCTTAGCTTGCAGCTTTTCTGAACCTCACTGGGCGAGCTTGTCCTTCATCCAAACAGATTCAGCATGAACTTCCTGGGGCGAAAATGGTAGAAATGTATGGATCTTGCTCCGTTGAAAGATTGAGTAGGTGTTGGCAACACCATCATGCGTCGCCTTCATGTCGAAGAGCCAAGGTCGTCCTAGCAGAATATGACATGCCTCCATGGGGAGAATGTCGCATGTCGCATGTCACCTGTCCTTCGAACTTACCAATAGAAAAAGTGATTCGAACCTGCTTAGTCACTGATGTGGATGATTGTACACATGCGGATAATGTTTCCAAGGACCTTGTGATTAAGTGACAAGCTCTTACAAACCTTTAACTTACGTTCAGAATTGATAAAACAAGGGA
>VMRK01000269.1:0-126900 GCA_016801395.1 Leptodermis oblonga
GAAAATTTCATTAGAGGCGTGATTTGATAGTGCTATGCGGCTGTCACATATACTTAACATTAAATAATGCCAAAGATGACAAGGCTGTCAAATAATCACACACTATCACAAAACGGGTCATCAACACTAGTTTCACTAAAAGATGGTGTAAACTAAAAAAACACTGATTATTAACACCGACCTCAATGTCACTGGTGTTAAAGACCACATTTACACTGGCTAAATATTTACCCGATTTTAATGGTACCTTTTAAGACCGGTTCTAATTTTTACGAAAAATCAGGATTAAATTTCTAATAAATTGAATGTCAAAATTAATTGTTCTTTAGGGTTGTGGGTTGCCATAAACATTGAACTAGCACCTCAACATTCAGCATTTGTCACACATCTAAAAGTTCAAATACCATGAAAAATATTTTATTCTCCCATAATGAAGTATTTACTTATTTTTTTATTTTGTCAATATTGTAATTATTAATTAAAATTTGGCGTATATAAATATTTCATTAAAGATTTAAATCTCTAAATGTAAGATTTAATTTATAGCTATTTATTGATGGAAAGCGATTTGCCAATCGAGACCTGGGAGTCGAATAGCTATGGAGCTGGGCGTCAGAGATGAAACGATCGTCGTGGGTCAGCTGTACAATACCTAGTAGGGGTGAGGGGGAATCCATTATGAGCACTCTGAAGCTTAAGTTAGTTCTCACTTGAGTGTAAGTAAATATAGAGTAAGTGTTATACCCATGGTCTCAATCCCTAAGTTTTGTATGATGATCAAACAAATATGAGAAGGAAATTTAATGAGTTTTGGAAAAGAATGCAGAAAATAGACATATTCAAAGCCAAGGTTCGATAGGCTCTCAAACTCGAAGTCAAGCCCAGAAATCTTCAAACCCCAGCCTCGACAGGCTCTCAAAGTCGAAGCCACCCTCGAAGTTGAAGTCTCGACATGCAGGCGACACCCTTTGAGCTCCCGGGTTTGGAATTGACTTAAAATTCCATACAATAATTGAAGTGTTAACACCGAGCTCGCCAAGAAAGTATCGACTTCGACAAGGTCGACAGGCACTCGACAGCAGTCAAGCTCTCAGGTTGGAACATCTTGAAATAATTTGAAGTGTCAAGCTCGAAGACCGACAGGCCCTTGACATCGAACCAAGTGAAAACAAAGAAAGCGCCAAACGCATTAAGTGCAAATCGCGCCAAACCAAGTAGCCGTTGAAGACAAAAATTTGAAATCTGTGAAGGCCTCGAAGTCAAAGCTCAGTCTCGAACCATCGCTTTCAGTCTCAAATTTATAACTGTTGGAAAGCAAGACAAGGGGTCTTATAAATATTTCAAGTCCATCATTTCAAAGCCCAGAATGCCAAATTGAGTTCAACTATCATCTAAATCATTCCAATCCATTTCAAGAGAAAAATCATATCTTTGCATTCTTCAAAAGTAGACTTATCATAGTCCAATTGTACTTTCACTATTCATCTTTTAGCACTCTTTTATTTAGAGCAAAAACTCTTCTACAACTTGGTAAAAGTCTTAACCTATTGAGGGGTTGAGGCAACTTGTATAAGTCCTAATCTCTTGTTGAGGAGATAGGCAAGGTATAAAGGGGAGATTGAAGAAATGGGGAGTCTTGAGTAAGTCCTACATTCTTGTGAAGGATAAGGTAAAAGATTCATCTATAAGATAGGTGGAGTCTTGAGCAAGACCCAAAGATCCTTGAGGAAGGATAGGGGCAAAAAAATCCATTTCTAGTCTTAGAGATTTATGAAACTTTTCTAGCTTAGAGCTAAGTTAGGAAATCTTTGTAAAAAGTCTTAAGACTAAGTGGATTAGTCTTGAGCAAGTGTGGTGGCTTCAAACACACTTTTAAGTGCTTCATCTAGTGGATTATGAACTCTCAAGTAGAAGTACTTGAGGAGTGGAGTAGGATTCAAGGGGAATCCGAACCACTATAATTCCTTGTGTTTTGTCTTCCTTTAAATGGTTTCTTAATTGCTTAGACAAATCACTTCATCACACACTACACTTGATTTGAAATAGTCATTTGAAGAACAAGTTTTTAAATATCTCAAATTTTTTTAAATTTACCAACAACCTAATTCATCCCCTCCCCCTCTTAGGTTATTAATAGGGATTTAAGTAAGATTGCTTATGCCAGATCTTATGTACCTTTTATCACCAGGGGGTAAGGGGGATTTATAAGGGAGCAGTTCCTCTCTATCATTGGCGAGCACCGGGTTTCTCAAAACTACTCTGGGAAACTTGAGATTTGCCCACGATGTCGTTGAGGGGGCGAGATCATGGGTATTTGTACCGGGAGTGTTTGAGTCTTCTGGGGTCGCGTACCCGTGACTCCAAAGTTATGGGTAACATGCCGGTGAAGCTTGGTGGAGTTTTCTCACACAGGATGTGGTTGACGTGTGTCGATGCCCCCTAGGGCTCATCCTAGTGTTTTGGGGCTTGAACCGTTAGCGTTGCTAAAGCATTGGGCTTAGCCATTGGGCCTGTGGTTGGGCCGGTGCCAAACAGGGTTCACCAACTAGCCCCTCTAAGCCTAACATCGCTCTGCGGGGAGCGGTGATGGGATTTAATAATATTGGTGGCAATTTTTAAGGATTACCCCATCTCTAAAGTCGAGAGCCAGGGAGTGCTTCTCTGAACGACACCTGGGCCTTGATTGCGACGTGGGTTATATCTTATTTAAAAACTGCCCCATATTTAAAGTCGAAGGCCAGGGCGTGCTTCTCTAAACGATGCCTGAGCCTTGGCTGCGACGTGGGATTTAACTCTATTTAAATATCACCCCATCTTTAAAGTCGAGGGTCAGGGCGTTCTTTTCTGAACAACGCTTGGGCCTTGGCTGCAATGCGGATTCTATCTTGACTTAAAGATTACCCCATCTTTATAGTTGAGGGCCAGGGTGTATTTCTCTGAACGTCGCCTGGGTATTTGTAAGACCCCGTAGTTTCTCACCTTAGCTTAACCTTTATGAACTATATTTTATCATAACTTTATCTGTTAAAATCAATTATGTAATATTATAAAGTTGTGTGAATTTTCTTAAGTATTTTGGTTATGAAATCTCATAGTTTAGGTTATGGTATTTTGGATTTTGATTTTGATGTTTAAGTTAAAGTAAAGGTGTTTAAGTGTCGGATTATGTTAAAGGATATATGGAAGCAGATATATTAGTTTAATTTTGGGAATTATGGAATGAAAATAAGAAAATTAGAAAATAAATGAAAAATGAGGAAAAAGTCAAATAGCGGTTTTCCCCCACCATTGGAGTGAGTAAAACCGCTCTGACTGACTTTGAAAAAGTAAAAAAAATCTGACCGCTTGAATAGCACTTTTACCCAGAATTAGAGTGGGTAAAATCGATTTTAGGAACCTGACAAAAAAATAAACACCTGTTTTACCCAGCATTAGAGCGGGTAAAACTGATGGAGGCCTAGAATCCAAAAAAATTAGCTTTCTCAATTTCCAAAGGAGAGCTACAACCCTAGGGATCTAGCCTCCTAGGTTTTGGACTTGTTAGGCGAAATGGGACTATAAATAGGCTCCCTTTCGTCCTTATAAATCCATACAACAACAAACAATCAAAGAGAAAAGGGAGAGAAAGGAGAAAGAGAGGAAGAAGAGGAGGAGGAGAAGAAAGCTAAGGAAATGAGGCTTTGGAGGCATGAATTTGGATTCTAAACTGTGGAAATTAATCCTAGCAACTTCATAAACACGTTGGTAAGGAATTCAAGCTTTCCATAAAGTTGATTTTTGGAGTTATGATTCCTAGAAGTAGAAATATTGAAGTTTTTAGTTTTCTTTAGATTTTGATCTAAATTTTTGATTCTAGGTGTTGTAAAGTGTTATGGGTTTATAGAAATGTTATACGAACATTATAGGATTGATTTTGAGCAAAAGAAACCAAAGAAAATGTATTTTGAAGCACTTTTTATGGAAACCCGAAGCCAAAAGTTTTGAAAAACTGATTCTGGACACGATCGGGTAAAACCGATCCAATAGTGGGTAAAATCGATTTTCTTAACTCAAGAAAATCGATTATTGCCGACCAAAGTATGGGAAAAACTGATCTTAGAACCTGAGATAATTTCTGAATGGGTAAAACTGGTCTTCGAAGCTGAGAACTTCTAAAGAGCGGGTAAAACCGATCTAAAGTCTGGGTAAAACCACTCTTAGAAGCTAAATAGTGGGTAAAATAGATCTGAAGTGTGGGTAAAACCGCTCTTAGAAGCTGAATAGCGGTAAATCCAATCCCCTGAAAACATGAATTTTTGAAGAATCAAACTAAAATATTTACAACTTCTTTTATATCTTTAAAACACTTTAATTATTAATTAATTAATGTTCTTTAAATGGCTAGAAACATGAGGATTTAGAGACAAAAACATATAGAAATCTAGAATTTGAACATTTATCTAGATTTACGGATAAAGTCTAAACTATGATATTTATGTAATGCAGATTTGCTTACAAAGTATTAGCGATACGAAGTGAGTGTTCTCACTAAAGGGGTTAAATGCTTTAAATAGTAATGAAATGAGTTAGCATGCCTTACTGTTATTATTGTTTATTTACATATTAAAGTTATGTTAAGTGAAATGCATGTAATGTTTATAATTGTGATATTTAATTGTGAAAAATGAAATGTTTATATGTGCCATGTATACGTAAATGTTCTCAAATGTTGAATTATGTGTATAAATGAAATATTTATTAAAGTTTATCGTATGAATGAAATTGTCACTGCAGTGTTAATGCTCAGTGTTAAATGTTAAATGTTTAGTGTTAAGTGTATAGTGTTCAATGTTCAGTGTTCAATGTTAATTGTGCATAAAAGTCGGGATCCCAAACCATGTTCAGTTTATTGAAATCAGACATGTTGGCGTCTGGCTGGAGTGCCCAACTAAATGGCTGGATAGGTAATGTTTGGTAATATTTCGGGAATTACCACAATGTTCAATGTTTAATGTTGTCAGTGTTGGCATGGTTAATGTAAAGATGCAGTGTTCCAATGCAGGTAAAGTATAATCAGTAATGTTTTCGAAGGTTCATATAGATCATTCGGTATAACTTGCTGGTTATACTTTTTCTATCCCTTACGTGTTCCCCCTTGTGTGCTTAGGAATTATGTGTTATGTGATGGTAAATATTTACTTCGTAATATTTTTACTAATGTGACGTCACTGAGCTATGGAAGCTCACCCCTTAGATGTTTTGCATGTAACAGATCTCGGGAGTAATCGCTACTAGTGTGATGCTGATGAAGGGTATTTTTGCTTAGGTTTTGAAACGCTAGTATTGTACTATTGCCAGAGAGCATAGCTTTAGCGTTTTTGAAGTAGGATTGTAATATTATGCCTTAGTGTTTGTATCTTTTGGAAAGCTTATGTAGCTTGAAGGTTTGTAAATTACTTTAATGAATAAATGCATTATTTACTTTGTAATATTATGGCTTAGTGTGAGAACCAGGTAGGCATCTCGGTGGCGTCTCCTGCTAAACAGGGAGGTCAGGGCTAGGGGTGTCACAACATTGGCTACAACGTGGGTTCCATCTCTGTTTATCTTCAAAGTCAAGGGAGCCAAGATGTGTTTCTCTGACCGACGCCTGGGTTCCATCTTAGTGTGCGCATTGATTATCTTTGGGCGAGTTCGCGCGCGTGAGATTATCGGATGACAGGATTGCAACCGCCAGCTACCTAACTATATCCGAGTGTTCTTCCCATCTACTGTCTAGATCTTCGGAGCCCACGGTGCTCAAAATTTGATGGGTCTCATCGAGTCCTGCCTGCAACATACCTTCTTATGTGAGCAATTCGATGAAGATCCTCACATATGTGGAATATTGCCAAGGAAAGTCGAACAGTGCAGATTACAACCTTACTCTCTTAAATCTCAAAAATCACTCAGTAAGTGAGACTAACTACTTTAATCTCAACTTAGAAGGATTAACATGAGTTTGAAACAAAAGAAAATTAGGTGGAGCAAGTGACCTAACTCCTTTAAGTTTCGGAACAAATATAATTTAACAAAGCATTCAAAACACACAAGTTCAAAATAATGAGAATGCTAAATTAAAGGACAAAACCTTACACTAAATATTAATCTTATAATATGAATTATGAGTATCAAAATTTTGGTTATCACCTATTTATAGGTAGGAGAAATCTGAAATTTGGAAAAGAAAAGAAAGAAGGGAAAAAAAAAAAAGAAAGTGGAAACCAACGAGAGTCGGCAACCTTACAATTACCAAAATTCAAAAGAAGCATGAATTTGGTTGTTTAACTTTTGGCAATTACAGGTTAACTTGCACAAAAATTAAAAGAAGAAAAAGGAGAATAGGCAACTTAATTTTAGCTAGCTCAAAGTTGATGCCGCAAAAAGTAAGAAAGAAAAACAAAAGTGGAAATAAGAAAAAGGAAATTCCTAGAATAAACTAAGTTGTAAAAAGTTTAAAGAAACTTAACTTATTCTATTTTGAACTAAGAAAGAAATAGAAAACATGCACAAATCTTGTAACTTTCCAAAAGCCTTGCATTACATGCGCATGAAGGAGCTTGATTTCGGTCATGGGCTTCTCTTAGTGTGGGCCGAATTTGTGAAGCTTGTGTGCTGAATGAATTCGGTCCAATTGTTGATGGATGCATGATTTTTATGGATCAAGTGGTTTCAAGAAGCTTATGGACTTCCCCAAACAGGCCTTCATTCTCACCGAATAATTATAGGTTGCGTCTTTTCTTTTATAGAGAAGATAGTAACCATTTTATCCATCTTAATCCTTGGATCAAGGGTCTTCCCTTCTTCAACCTTCCGGGCTTGAGCTAGGTTGGAAATGACGAGATTCCGAAGGGCCTCGTCTACTATTCTTTGCCACTTCTTAGTCATTGGCCTAATGATGTCAACTAGAGGATCCCTTTGATAAGGGCTCGGGTCCTTCATGATGGCTGGGTATCAATGTAGGACTTTTGGACTTGTTGGTTCGACCTCTGCTCTAGTTGACTTGGTTGTGGACTTGTTTCTGCGTCAACGGTCTAGATGTCCTCATTATCCCCTCCCTGTTGGGAAGGATTTGTCTTCAAATCTAGATTATTGTCAAATTCAAAAGGAGACGAGTCAGAAACATTAAAGGTTATACTAATGCCAAACTCACCTGGAAGATCAAGCTTTAGGCGTTGTCACCGATCCTGGAAACAACTTGGAAGGGCCCTATCCCTCGGGGATGTAGCTTTGTCTTGCGGGATTGAGGGAACCGTTCCTTGCGTATGTGAACCCAGACCCATTCTCCGGGTTAGAAGGTCAACTTAACTCTGTGTAGATTGGCGGTTCGGGCATTGTGCTTGTTATGCTTCTCGATATTATTTCAGAACTTCTCGTGCAATCTCTTACATCCTCAGCTCTCTTGGCACCGTTAATATTGATTTGTTATGCAAACGGCAAAGGAACTAAGTCAAGAGGGGTTAGTGGATTAAAACCATATGCGACCTCAAAAGGAGAGTGCATGGTTGTCGAATGCCGAGTTCGGTTGTAAGCGAACTCCACGATGGGTATGATTTCTTCCCAACTCTTGAGATTTTTCTTTGTGAGAGCTCAGAGAAGAGTGTCCACTATTCTATTAGTTACTTCTGTTTGTCAGTTAGTCAAGGGATGGGCCATTGTTGAAAACAATAGCTTGGTCCCAATCTTACTCCATAAAGTCTTCCAAAAGTAACTTATAAATTGTACGTCTTGATCTGAAATGATGGTGCATGGAATGCAATAGATGCAAACTATTTTGTGAAAGAACAAGTTTGCGACATGCTTTGCATCATCTGTTTTCCTGCAAGACAAAATGTGTGCCATTAATGATCAACAATGACAGATAAATTCATTACCTTTTTGCGTCCGTGGAAGTGTAAGAATAAAATTCATGGAAATGTCTGTCCACTGTGCAAAAGGTGCAGGTAGAGGCGTGTACAACCCATGGGGTTTTGTTATAGATTTAGCCTTCTTACATTCAATGCATTGGCTACAAATAGAATCAATAGATTTACACATGCCAGGCCAAAAGAAATGCCTATATTAAATATCTAAAGTTTTCATGACCCCAAAATGCCCCATCATACCCCCACCATGTGCCTCTCTAACTAGTAATTCCCTACAAGAACTATGAGGGATGAATAACTTGTTCTTTTTTAACAGGAAACCATCTTGCCTAAAGAACTTATTATACTTCACAAATGAGCATGCTTTAAAGATGTTAGAAAAAATTAGGATCAAAAGCATACAAATCTTTCAGATAAGCAAACTATAATGCAGTATGATCTAGCAAAGCTAAGGTTTCATACCTGTGCGACAATGCATCAGCCACTAAGTTATCTTTACCCTTTTTGTTTTTCAACACATAAGGAAAATATTCAAGAAAAGAAACCCACTTAGCATGTCATTTGTTTAGCTTACCTTGTCCATTTAGATACTTTAGAGACTCGTGATCTGTGTGAATGATGAACTCATTGGCCATGAGGTAGTGCTGCCAATTCTTGAGTGGCTGGATCATGGCCTAGAGCTCTTTGCCATATGTCGGATAGTTCAAAGCAGCTCCCTTCAGTTTTTTGCTAAAATAGGCAACTGGCCTATTCTCCTGCATCAATATTGCACCTATACGTATTCCTGAAGTATCACATTCAAGCTCAAATATTTTATCAAAATCAGGAAGAGAAAGCAAAGGCGCATGAGTTAGGTCATGCTTAAGCTATTTGAAGCCTCTTCTTATGCCATGCCCCATATGAATTGATGCAGATTCTCTATTGAGAATTGCAGTGTGTGGAAAGTAACCTAAACTCCAATTAAAAGAACACAGTATAATCCCTTGAAACCCCAATCACTACTTGCATTAATAGAACAATCAGGTTGTTTTTAAACTAGAAACCAAGCAACGAATTGAAGCGAAAAGCTAATTTAATTAGGTGAGATTATAAACCTAATTAACATGCAATTCTAGAAACTAATAGGTCAAAATCATGCAAGATTGACTACAGTTCAATGCGTAGAATTCAAAAATATGGGATTTTAACCTTACACCAAATTAAACCAATGAATTCTATCTTGTTGTATTGATTCGCCCAAGCCCCTTTAAATGGAGGGAGTTGTGCACCTTTTACAAGTTGAAAAAGGAACAGGAAATAAAAGAGGAATCCAATCAGAATTGGAAACCTTACAAAAGCCAGAAACCTAAAGGAACTAGGTTTGCTGGAAGGAATTCAGTTTTCCCTAGGAAAGGTGTGAACGAAATTCCCTTGAAGAAATAAGGAAACAAATTTTAAAAAGGTAATTCTATTTCTTAAAAGAAACCATGCAAGAATTCTTTTCAAGAAACTACTAATTAATTAATTACCTAAAAACAGCAGAACTAAAAATAAATGACGTGTAACAAATCGAGAACTTTGATGATCTTCAAGATTTGTAAACTTCACTCCAATCAATACTTTTAATATTCAGTCCGAAACTCTCCAAAATAAATAACCCTTGGACGAGCTGGAGGTGAAATTACTCTTTTACCCCTTTCGGCCACTTGTTTTTCTTTTGGCTTGTTCTCAGCTTTCATAACCTTTGGAATGCCTCTTGACTTAGCCCATCTAAGGTAACCCTTGTATAATTCTTGTGAACTAGGATTAAGTCTCATTCTAGGCTTTATAGCTCGAACATTCTTTATATGACCATTTTGAACACTTGGAGCAAATCCACATCTTTGACATAGTGGATACTTGTGTCCAACAGTAGGGATAACGTCATCATGAATGGTATGATTTTTGACCAAATAGTTTATGGAGCAGCTTTTGTTGAAAAGTCCCTCACAAAGTGCTGGTAAAAGCTGGCCAAGCCATGAAAAGATCTTACCTCGGCTGTTGAAATTGGTGTCGGCCATTCCTAGTTAGCCTTCACTTTAGCGTCATTGACTTTGACATCATTTTTATACACAACAAAACCCATAAAAACAACTTGTTCTGCAAAAAGTACATTTTTTCAAATTGGCATACAACTAATGTTCATGTAGAGCAAGCAGTACCATTTTAACATGTATGGCGTCTGTCTCAACATCAGGGCTATAGATCAGTATATCATCAAAGTACACAACAACAAATTGACCTATGAACTTTCGTAAAACATGATTAACTAAGCGCATAAAAGTACTAGGTGCATTTATGAGTCTAAATGGTATTTCTAACCACTCATACAAACCAAATTTAGTTTTAAAAGCAGTTTTCCATTCATCCCCCTCCCTTATGCTAATGTGATAATACCCTTGGGTCAGGTTAATTTTAGAGAATATGCACGCACCACGTAAATCTTCTAACATGTCATCAAGCCTAGGTACTGGATTATATATTTAATGGTTATCTTATTTACTGCCCTCCAGTCCATACACATTCGCCATTTGCTATCTTTCTTAGGTACAAGAATAACAGTAACAACACAAGGACTTTGTGATTCTCTTACTTGACCATCGGTGAGTAGCTGATCAATTTGCCGTTGCAGCTTCTTTGTATCCTCGAATTTACTTTATAGAATGGTTGATTTGGTATTGCTGCACCTGGAATAAAGTCGATTTGGTGGTCAATCCCCCGAATTGGTGGAACGCCTGAAGGGAGTTCTCGGGGAACACATGCCATATTCGGCTAAGACTTGTGTAACGGTAGGTGGAGATTTTACAAGACACCTGCAGAAGGTTCAGGAGAGTCAATAGTAATTAAAACAAATAGTAAACCTCCACTTCCTAAAACCTTATCGATGGCTAGCACTTACATACAGACTTGTGTGCTTAGTAGGCTTATCAGAGTGTGCCATACTATCACTTAGAACACTTTCCCTCCCCTTTTCCCTATTTCCCCATTGCTTGAAGGCGTCTTTCATTTTTGAGCACTCAGTAGCAACCTCTGAGGGCGGCATCGACTTTAGCGCAATGGACTTGTTGTGTTGCTGCATAGTGTAGCTGTTGGTGACACAATTATGATTCGCCTTAATGTCATAGAGCCATGGGCAGCCAAGCATTATGTGGCTGGTTCGCAATGGTACCATGTCACAAACAACCTCTGCATTGAAACACCCTACCTCCAGACTTACCGTAAGTACTTGATGTTGAACGTGGAGTTGATCCGCGTTGTTGAACCATTGTAGCTCGTACAGTTGTGGATAATGTACCAAGGGCAGCGACATTTTGTCAACTATGAAGTCACTTATAAGATTAGTGCAGCTTCCCCCGTCAATTATCAAGATAGCCACCTTTCCATTTACCTTAACTTGGGTATGGAAGGCAGAATTCCACTGATCGGCAGTTATGTTACCACATCTTAAAATTACCTGCTTAGACAAGTTTTAAACCTGGGTGATAATAACCTCACCCCTTGCCCCCTAAGTGTAACCCACCTGTCAAGCTACTCTCACCAAGTGTTTTGCTCAAGGGTTGGCTTTCCCTTGTAATGATTGAGTCACTTTTGCCTTTTACCACTCAAAACAGCCCTAAACAATAGAGGGTCCTCTTTATTGAATAAGGTATAGTGCAAGAAGATAAACCACACAAGTAAAAAAACTTAGAAAAGAAAGCAAATAATTCTCGAAATAAGGGCTGAACCTATCTCAATTTTGATACCACAGAAAAAGAAATTTTTAGCCATTAATTCAAATATGATTGCACAAGGAGGAGATTCGGGGATAAGCTTTCAATCTCAGCAAATTAATGTAATGCGCATGATGAAAAAAATCCAAATTAATTTTTAAGATCTAATGTCTAGGTAGTATGAAAAGATGCAAGTAGTTTAAGCAATTTGCCGATCAATTCAAGAATGAATAGAAGCAAAGAACAATTAGCAGGTTTGAAACAAATTAGGAAAACTACCCAAGATGTGATCATTCTCCAATACGTAATCAAGAAACCAATTTCCATTAATATCAATTAACTTCATAATTTTGGAAAAAATTAGGATTTATTTTTGGTAAAACAACACCCTTAATTTCCAAAAAATTACCCAAGGGCAAATTCGTAAACCAAAACTAGCCGACTAAAAGTGAAATTTAAATTCTTCAATTCAATATATATCTCAAGAAATTAAAGAACAAACAATTTCAGAGTTGAAAATCAGATAAAAATCAAAGTTGTGAATTTTTAGACAAAACTAGGGTTTCGGATTCCTTAACCCTAAAAGTGTAGAAAATTCAGCCCTAACTTTTAATGACACAAAAGTAGTGTCACAAATACAACAGCCGCAAGTCAAAAATCCAAAAATTTGAAAATCAGTCCCCTTTTAGCGTCACAAATTTTTAGTCACAAAAGGAGAATTAATTCCGACATAAACCGAAAAGCAGCACTCTTTTAGCGAAAAAATTCCAGTCATAAAACAGTGACAAATTCGGACATCCCAAAAATTTAAAATTTCAGCACACTTAGTGACACAAAAGGACTGCCAGTTCAACCCAAACAGTCGCAAATGAAAAGTGATGTGAGAACTTCGAAGAAGGACTTGCAGATTCGAAAAAATTGCCAAGGAAAGCCAAACCGTGCTGATCACCTTGCTTCTTCAAGAACTCGAAAACCCCTTTATTAATTTAAGTGATAATTACTCTACTTTATTCTTAAACTAACTAGATGTTAATGAGTTTGAATAAACAAAAATTTAGGTGAAGCAATAACCTAAATTCTTCTAAATTCGGAACCTATGAATCAATCAAGCAATTGAAATTACACAAGTTCAATAATTAAAATAAAGGAGAATGCTAGAGCAAAGGATAAACCTAACAATGCAATTCTATTGTTCAAAATTCTCCCTTAAAGAAGTTTTGGGTGCCCCTATTTATATAGTAGGGTAGCCAAAATTCCAAGCAAAAGAAAATAGAAAAAGAAAACAAATAAAAGTGGAAACCAACTAGAGTTGGTAATCCTTTACAATCCAAAATAAAAAAGGAACATGAAATCGGTTGAAGTGTATTTCGGTTGTAACAATGTATAGTTACCCAAAAATATACTTTAAAATAAAAAGGAATACTCAAATTTGGTATCTTGTAGCAAATCCAAATTCAAGTTGTAAAAGAAATAAAAAATAGAACCAAAATAAGAAACCACTAAATCTCGTGGGACTCGGCTTAATGACTGATTTGGGTTACCCGCTAGACCAATCTAATGGCAAGTTCCAATAACCCCATAGTTACCAGCTAATTGCTGGCTCCCTTTTATTAACGGTTTAGCAGAATACCTATCAACTTCACCGTGGGAAGTGGTAAAGCTATGGGACCCGATATTTGTTATTCTATTATCCCTTAATGGGCCTTTCTTTACTATTGGGCAAATGACTTACTCATTTTTGGACACACCAAGAATCCCTCTCCTTTAACCATCTAATTTGGGCCTTGCTTCGTGGAGTGCAATTTTGTCATGTTCCAAACTTGAATCGTCCAAAGTCCTCTCCCATTCCAGCACCATCGATTTGACATCTCACATGTTGGCATTAACATCACCAAATGTTTCTTTGTTCCATTGGTACAAACATAGCTTCAGGTGACAAAGTTAAGTGAAAAACCGTGCATTCCATACCCCTCCAGAGGCAGATCCCAATTAGTCCGTATCATTTCTTTGAAACCTCACCATTTACACAACATTTCCAGTAACTTGAAAGCCTTAGAGACTATAGGCCATGCTGTTTTTAGTTACACAAATAGATGTGAGTGGTCAGAAGTAGTGTGGTTTAATATATGTATCGGGGAGTCAGGGAAAGCTTGCAATCAATCTGGACTCTCCAACCCCCTGTCTAGTCTTTTCCAAACCCTGCCTGGTGTGTTTAAAAGTGAGTAAGATATTGGGCCTGTCCCAATAGGTTAAGGGAAGCCCAAAAGGAATAAAAGGCCCAAAAAGGAGGACAGTAACGATAGGGTGGTAGGAAAGTTAAATAAACAGGGCTAAAATAGTTTAGGTTAGTATAGGGAGGATAAAAGACTATGGATTGTGAGCATACCGCTAGGGGAGGGCAGTAAAGAGGGGGCGGGAGTTTAGGCTATTATCATGGGCAGGAATTATGCAGGGCATTTAAAGCAAGGGAGCAGGATTCGGGTCATAAAGAGGGTGGTAGACTAGGAAGGCATTTAAAGACAGGATCAACATTAATAAGAAGGAAAATTAGGGTGGCCTGAAAAAGGCGCAACAGGCAAGATAGCAAGGTGAGGCTATATATAGTCGCATTTTGGACCAAAGAAAGTACGCAATTTCTTATACTTTGAACACTTAGTCCATACATTTGATCTCATTCTTAATACTGACTTGAGTGTTGGAGTGGAACAGGGGGGATAGTCCCGCTTGTTTCGTATTCAATTTCCTAGGTCAATGTCAACACACTGCATATCTGGGCTAAGGAACAGTGAGATCCAGGCCATCTCTTCAAGCTGCATGGGCATCATATTCCGGTACATTTTGTGTCACATTAACTGGCGCTGTTTGTGGGAACCGTTTGATAAGATATTTTTTTCATCAAATTTTCTTCACACATAAAGAAATTTGTTGAACACATGACACAAGAGATTTTGGGATTAGATGCCTCCACTTCTGCTATAATCGTGGCCAGTGCTACTACCGTTGATACTTCTACGGTGAGTACCACAGTCATCACTACCACGCCACTTGTCACTACCGTGGCTTATTCCGTTGTTTCTCTCGCCGCCTAGCAAGAGCAAGAGGAGCGTGAAAAGTTCTATCGGTTGTTTCCTTTTCTTGCGCAATTCACTCCACGTGTTCTAGCACTGATCCTGTATCCAACTTTTGATTGTCAGTTTCTTCTATTGTTACTACCAGGCCTGAGATTATTACCATTGACGATCCACATATATCCCAGGTAATGTTTACTGCTAGTATGCCTATTATTTCTTTTGTGCAGGCTGCCGGTATATCCTCCAGTCAGGTTATGGAGGCACTGCTACCTGAACCAATTCCGGGACTGTTCTTGCCTCCACTTGGCTTTTCTTCCACTGGGCCTTTGTTACCTACTTATCCTGGGTGGGGTTGCCTTTTACCGGGTTATTAGAAGACGGTTACCTTTTACCAAGTTATTAGGAGACACCAATAGACCTCGTGGTCTTCCTGGGGCTAATCTTACATTCACTGCTCATTTCTCGGGATTATCTGAGGCTCCACTGATTTATACTACCCTTTCCCATAGCCATTCTCAGTTTATTTTTCTAGGGCATCCGGGGGCTGCTGGTGTCTCTTTTGGAGGGTATCCCTCAGTTTGAAGTCATTATGTTCCGTTTCCTGGGGGGTATTGGATGGCGCGAGCTAATTTCAACATTATGGGGTCAGAACCAATAGGGTCTTATAAACACCAGTCGGTTAGCCACCTTTGATGAACCCCAGGTATTATACAGGGAGTGGAGCTGGGTTTCTGCGTTATAGGGGGCCTCAGGGTAACCATACAGGGTTTGGGGGAATACAGTTGACCCATTGAGGGTATCCATAGTATGAGAATCCAACTATACCAGGGTCTAGTTATACTCATCAAGGCCGTGTAGGGTCCACTTCTAGAGCATCTCATCCATTTGGCTGGAAAATTCAAACAGCCCAATTCCCTCTAGGTTGTAAAGACATAGGTAAGATTGACAAGTACGATGGTACTACCGACCCAATGGCTCATTGGATGCAATGCATGAGTGTCATGGATGCTGCTAATATATCCGATGCCAATCGTTGTATGATGTTTCATCTCACCCTCAAGGGCTATACAATTAATTAGTATTGCTCTTTACCCCGTAATTCTATTCATTCTTTAGATCAATTTGGGAATTTGTTTTTGGCTAATTTTATGGGTAATAACATATTATCTAAACCTATTTTGCATCTTATGAATATCACACAACAGGTGGGGGAGGGGTTGCAAGCTTATATTGATCGTTTTAACATAGAATCTAGGCAATGCCATGAGAAAGATGATCGAACTATGATGGGGAAATTTATTAATGGGGTTACGATTAGGTCCTTTAGCAACTGAATTGGCTATTAGACCCTCGTTCACCTATTTAGATATGATGGTCACTGCTACTAATTTTGCTGTAATCAAGGCTGCAGAAGCCATAGAAAATGAACGAGAAAATGAATTTTCAAATAGTAAATCAGGTGGGGGAAAACATAAAATTTTGTAGGTACTACTAATACCGGGCCAAGAACAAGGACATGAGTTAACTCATTACAGGTGGCTGAGCCTTTTTCACATCTCGAGCTGATATTTTTGCTGCTATTCAGAACCACGGGTTCTTACAGCCAGCTTGGCCTATCATTGGCTTACTGATTGGTTAAATCCTAATAGGTATTGCAATTATCATAAACATATTGGACATAATACTAACGATTGCAGGGATCTTGCATCAGAGATTGCTAAGTTAATCTAGGCTGGTAAGTTGCCTCAATACTCTTAAATTTGGCCACTTCTGAAACCTCCAGTCCCGGCCAATCTAGATATGACAGCCGGTTGTTATAGGTGCGGTGAGTTTGGCCATTTTGCTCAGGAATCCCCTCAGCCTGATCCACAGGAGCCTCAAGCCGGGTCAGGCTCTGATCTAGTTACTACTAGGGTAGTAAATACTATTGCCGGTGGACCTACTATGGGGAATTCAAATCGACAACGAAAACAAGCTTATAGACACCTGGATGGTATTTTGGGTAAGCGCAAGGTAGACTCTCTAACTTCTGTAATTACATTTGGTGACAAAAATCATTTTATTTCATATAACTGTAATGATCCACTGGTTATAGACTGTTATCTCTTATTTTTAAGTTCAAAGAACATTAATTGATTCTGGTAGTTCTAGCAATATTATTACTACTAATGCATTAGAAGGCAGTCAACTGCATAAGGCCCGGTTAGATCCGGACATACACCTTTAATTGGCTTTGGCAACCATCATGTGATCCCTATCGGTCAACTGAGTATCCTAGCCACCTTAATAGTTGGCCACCTAAAATGAACAGAAACCATAGATTTCATGGTGATAAACGAGCCATCACCTTACAATGTGTATCGTGGAAGGCCCGGGTTAAACGGTTTCCAGGCAGTCGCTTCAACTGTGCATCTGCTCTTGAAATTTACTACAGATGGTGTGGTTTCCTTCGTTGTGATGTTAAATAGGCCCAGCAGTGTTACACAGCTTCGTTGAAAGAACTTAGCCCGGTACACGCAGATTCGCCAGCTGTTCTGGTGGTCCAGTCAGGCCCATTGCATGGGTTGTCCCAGCCCACCCAAGTGAATGGTTCCTCTTGAATGGCTCATCGAAGCTGGCACCTAGGTCAAGGAAATCCCATGGGGGCAGACCCAAATAAGGTAATTAAGGTAGGTTCTGACCTTTCTTTGTAGTTAGAATTTGGTTTACTTAAGTTATTGCATGAGTTTGCAAAAGTATTTTCATGGGGCCCAGAGGATATGCCGGGCATTTCTCGAGATATCATTGAACATAGGTTATCCATTGATGCTAGTCGTAAGCCGGTGCAGTAAAAGAAATGCAACTTTGGAGGTGAGCGCAGTAGATATATCGAAATTGAGGTCAACGCTCTACTAGAGGTAAGAATAATTCGAGAAGTTGATTATCCTGAATGGTTAGCTAATCCTGTGTTAGTTCCCCAGACAGATGATACTTGGCGTATGTGTATAGATTTTACAGATTTAAATATGGCTTGTCCAAAGGACTGGTTTCCTTTGCCTTTGATTGATATCCTGGTTGATGCCATAGCGGGGTTTCAGTTTCTTAACTTTCTGAATGCTTACAAGGGCTATCACCAAATTTTCATGGCTAAGGAGGATGAGGAAAAAACCTCTTTCTGGATGCTTATTGTTTTATTACTATGCCTTTTGGTTTGAAAAATGCTGGGCCTACGCTTCAGCGTTTAGTTAATAAATTGTTTAAAAAATAGTTGGGTCGGAATATGGAAGCTGTTGATGATTTATTAGTTAAAAACAAAAGCGAGTCTATTTATTTAACTGATTTAGGAGAAACTTTAGAGACTTTGGCTTAATATAAATTACATCTTAATCAGAAAAAATGTATTTTTTGGGCCACTTCGGGAAAGTTTTTGGGGTATATGGTTTTAGAAGGAGGTATTTATGTTAATCCTAAAAAAGTGGGTGCCGTTTTACAAATGCATCCCCCTAGATCTGTACATGAGGTTCAACAGGGTTGGCTGCTTTAAACAAACTTTTGCTACGGTCAGCCAAAAAAGCTTTACATTTCTTTAATGTTTTGAAAAAATCGGATAAATTTGTTTGGGGTCCTGAGTGTCAAGCCGCTTTTGATCAGTTAAAAACTTATTTAGCATCTTTACCCTCTTTGACCATGCCTATCCTGGGGGAGCAGTTATACATGTATTTAGCTACTACTGATTATGTGATTAGCTCTCTCTTGCTTCGTGAGGATAATGGGGCATAAAGGCTTATATATTTTGTTAGTAAGGTTTTGCAATGCTGAACAAAATTACTCAAACTTGGAGAAATTAGTTTTGGCCCTTATTCACTGTACCTAGCACCTCAAACCTTATTTGATGCTCACCCAGTCATTGTATTACTAATGTACCCCTTAAAGCTGTTTTACAAAAGGCTAGTGTTTCTGGGCGATTGACTAAGTGGGCTATCGAGTTGGGGGATTATGACATTACCTTCAAGCCACGGACATCTATTAAAGGGCAAGTTTTAGCTGATTTCATTGTGGAAGAAGTACCAGAGGCTGCTGAGCCATCTCTTTCAGTCTCAGCGCGTTTCATTTCTTACACTTTTGGGCCAGCTTATTCATGGGCTCTCTTTGTTGATGGGGCATCGAGTAGTTTAGGGTCCGGTGTTGGGCTAATTCTAACTAGCCCTTCTGAGGATGTCTAAACTTATGCTTTGCGATTTTGTTTTTCTCCCACCAATAATGAGGCGGAATACGAGGCTATGGTAACCGGGTTAAAATTAGCCCAGAAGTTGGGAGTTGCAGGCTTAAAAATTTGTTCTGGCTCACAATTGGATGTCAAACAAATTTTGGGGGAGTATGAGGCTAAAGATAGGCAAATGAGGGAGTATTTAGCATTAGTTCAAGGATTACTGGGGCATTTATCTGAATGGTTTATAGAGCGAATTCCTCGGGGAAAGAATACAAATATTGATGCACTTTCTAAGTTAGGTTCCTCGATTTATTCACATTTAACCAAGAATGTTTTGGTCGAGGAAGTTAAACTACGGAGTACAATAGAGCTAACTATCTTGCCGGTATTTGAAGTAAATGATTGGAGAGTTCTCATTTAGAAATTCTTGCATGATGGTGTTTTACCCGAATCTCGAAAAGAAGCTCAGCAAGTCCGGCGGAAGGCCAAGCATTATCAAATTGTTGGGGAAGATTTATATAAAAATGGCTATTTGATGCCCTTACTAAAATGTTTGGGGCCTATACAAGCAGTAGGCGTATTAAAAGACATACATCAAGGGGATCGTGGGGCCTACATTGAAGCCCAAAATTTAGCCAAAAAGGTAGTTGAGGCAGGATTCTATTGGCCTCGGCTGTTTCATGAAGTAGCTAAGTCAATTCAGCATTTTCAAAGTTGTCAAACACATGCTCCAGGTTCTCGATTACTGGCTTCAAGTTTTACAGGGATTCTAGTCTATGTCCCTTCGCTGAGCGGGGTATATGTGAGATCTCGTAAATTTTACCATAGGATTAGCCGTAGAATTGTATTTTTGTAAACTATTTTAATCTTTCAAAGTATGTATAGCTATGAACTTGTACGATTTCCTTTAAGAGATTTTATTCAATAAGATGGATTATTTAAAATTACAGAATCTTAAAGGTATGTGTATTAGGAATAAGGGTAGAATTATGTTTAAATAATAAAGAGATTAAGTAATAAGAATAAAGAAATTAGAAAACAATTGAAAAATAAAAATAAAAAGAACTAATCGGTTTTAACTGAGTGAGAATCGGGAAAAACTGATTGATCCTGGAATACAAACTGTTTTACCCACTTCCAAACGGTTAAAACCGATTGTTTAGATAAGGTAACTGGTTTTCCCCAATTTAAAACGGGAAAAACCAATTCTTGAAGATAAGGAAACCGGTTTTATCGATTTAAAATTTGGAAAAAATGGATTTCCACCGAGTTTCCTAAACGGTTCTACCGATTCTAAATGGGAAAAATCGATTTCTGAAAGTAAGAAAAATATCTCACCTAACTCCAACTGGTTGCAACCAATTTGGAAAGGGTCACAATCGATTAGAAAAGGAAGGAATCGGTTTTAACTGATTCAAGAAAGGGAAAAACTGATTGTGATCGGTTTTGGCCGGTTCCCGATCGGGTAAAATCAATTCAGGACTGGACTTTAAAAAAAAAGAATTTGAAGATAATATCTGGCTGTTTGGCTCATTAGGCACGAGGTGCCTATAAATACTCCCTCCCTACTCTCATTTGTGCATCCAACTCATGCCAAATTGCTGCCAAAACAAAAACCAAACCAAAGAAAACCTTAGAGCAAAGGAAAGGGAAGGAAGAAGAAGAAGGAAGGAGAAAGGAAGGAGGAAGAGCTTAGAACTAAAGCTTGAAAGCTAGGAATCGACTCCATAGCTATGGATTTGGTGCTAGAAGGAGTTCGGAATGTGTCGGTAAGGATTCAATGGATTCTTTAATGGAATTTTTAGAAAATATAGCATGTTTTGTAGTTTTAGAAGTTTTAAGAAAATTTAGGTTTTAATCTTTTTATTTACATGAATTATTGATGAGCGGATGTTAGAAATACTGCCTATATGTTGTTAGGCTGGATTTAGCAGAAAAAGAAGCAAGAAAAATGTAGTTTTGAAGATTTTAGCAAGGGACCCGAAAGAAAACTTGGAAACCAAGTTTTTTGGGCACGAATCAGTTTTAGCCGATTTGGAATCGGGAAAAACCAATTCATGCCGAGGGAAAAATTGGAAAAAACCCATTCCAAGCGGTTTTAACCGATGGAAGATTGGTTAAAACTAATTCCAATCGATTTTGCCGACTTTCAAGTCGGGAAAAACCGATTGGCATAGGAAATTTTATTTTTGGAATTTTATAAATTTTGTATAAATTGCTATAGTAATTTTGTTCCATAAATAAATTTAATTAATGCCCTTTTTGGAACTATAGAATTATGGACTTAGTCTTTGGGGAAAAATTAGGTTAAGAATGAAAATTAGGGTTTATAAGAAATTCGGATTTATTTGGAATAGAATAAAAACTGAACCTTTCGATATTTATAAATTGCAGATAATTTGGAAATTAGTGAGCAAGCATCTTAGGACCGAGGTGAGTTTATTACTAAAAATGGATACCGTTTTAATGCAATTAATAATTGAACTGCACTAAATATTGTTTGCAGTATATTTTGAAATGTTTGTTAAAAATGCTTGAAATGCTTTTTGATTTTCTAACTGCCAGTTGTGTTTACTTACCAGTGGAACGCATTCGTAGTTGTTATGTTTCAGTTTTACTCTCTTTGGACACTGAATCTATTATTTCAGCATAAGTTGTGTCGGATCCATTATGTGTTATCCGATCTGATCCCATGAGCCAGCATAGAGCTTGGTCGTCTGGATCATTTGCGTTCCTGATTTCAAAATCAGTACCGATAACCGGGGCCCACATACGTATGTATAAGTTTGGGAGTGGCTGTCGATAGGTAAATGATTATGATTATTATGCCGGGGTGAGCTGGCTATCGTTCATCGTACATGTCACGTTGACGGACGCCTTTAATTCTCTTTATGTACGCCGAGATAAGTTAGCCTTCGTTGAGCCTACATGTACATGCTAGCGATCGCCCTTATTCTCGAGAGGAACTGGTTAGTCCGTTTATGACTCACATAGAACCTTAAGCGGCTGCCCTTTATTCTCATTATATATCTTTGAATTTTGCATGAGTCGTGAATGCTATTTGTTAGGACATGCCTGAACTATATGAATAGGTAAACTTTACAACTTGGTAAAGGTTTGCAAAAACGGTGGACTCTCACTGGGCAAGGGCTCATTCCATTTTCTGTTTCTCCTGTTTCCTGTTTTCAAAATTTTAACAGATCCTTGGTATGAGGAGGGCTTCGCTCATTATCAATACTAGGAGGGGACTGCATGAGGGCTGGACCTATTATATTAGTTTGATAGGAATGTACATAGAGGGGTTATGTTTAGCCCATATTTCGCTTTTATGTTAAGTAATGATCTATGTACATTAAGGTTTGGATGTTTTAATAAAAGAAGTTATTATTACTTTGCTGTACATATTCAGAGTCCTGGTGCAAACCAGGCAGGCATTCGGGGAAGCCAACCCCTTGTATGCGGGGTGGTGAATCTGGGGTGTCATAGTATAGACTTAATGTGGCTATTTCCTAAGGTCGGTTCCTGCCAGTACTTGGTAGTGGCTATTGATTATTTCACCAAATGGGTAGAGGTAGAGGGTTTAACAAATATTACAGGAAGAACACTAGCTCAGTTTTTATGGAGACAAATTATATGTTAGTTTGGTGTACCTCATTCAATTATTTCGGATCATGGGACTCAATTCGAATCTAAGGAGTTCGTCGCATTATGTAAGAAACTAAGGATAAACCAACGATTTGCATTTGTGGCTCATCAACCGGCCAATAGACAAGTAGAGTTAACTAATTGAACTTTGTTGCATGGGATCAAGACCAGGCTTGAGGATAAGGGAAAAAGTTGGGTTGAGCAATTACCTCACATTTTGTGGTATCGTCGCACTACACCAAAGAGTGCTATCGGGAAACCTCCTTTTGAGTTAGCATTTGGAGTAAATGTTGTTATACCTCCTGAGATACAGGCTAGGGTACCTCGGGTCCTGTATTTTGAGAAGGAACAAATTAAGACAATTTAAGGCTCAGTTTGGATGAGTTGGAAGAAAAGAGGGACACTGCTTATATTCATCAGGTTCATTACAAAAATTTAGTCAGGCAGTACTTTGATTCTCGTGTTAAGTTAAGATCATTTGTTCCAGGAGATTTGGTTCTATGCAACCGAGCCATTAGTAAGCCTCAGGATCAAGGTAAATTGGCCCATAATTAGGAAAGGCCTTACCGGGTGATTGAAGCTCGGCCAATTGGAACTATGTTTTGGAAGATATGGATGGAACTTTGGTTCCCCGGGCCTGGAATGCTGTACACTTAAGAAAATTTTATGTTTAGTCCATGGAGACATGCATGAATGAAAGGAACAAGATAAATCATCCAAAGATATACCGGGAAACCCATCAGCCGTCCCAAAATGCACGATAACGGACATATTGTTTAAAAACACAAAAGAAAAAAAGTAATAAATAGTAAAGGCAACATCTAGAGGTTCTCAGCCGGGGGAGTCTTGGAGGTAACCTCTTGGTCTTGGGGATGGCTTGTCCCTACTTCTTCTTGTTCTTCAGCTCCGGCTTGCTCTTTTGGAAGAGGAATACCCATGTTTTGGCATTCTTGCTTGGTTTCCTCAATCAACTTGAAGGGGTCTATGCCCACTGCCAGCAAGGATTGTGTAGCCATAGAATCAGGGATTAAGTTTTCCAACACTCGAGGGCCCCAAACCTCGTCCCAGTATATGGTAAAGCTGCACCGAACCAATTCCAGAAACCGTCGGTTCATCAAGTCCATCAAGGCTCCTTCCTTAAATTTGTTTACGGTGGCTTCACTCTAGGTCGTAATTTCATCTATTTAAGCCAAAAATTCTCTTGAGCGGATTCATTGGCCTTTGTCAGCAGGCTGACCTCAGCTTGGGCTTTTTCCTTGGCTTCTTTTTCTTCTGCCAGCTTCTTTTTGACCTCTTTGATCTTTTCTTTTAGGATACCAATCTTTGTTTCCCTTGTATTAGCCTGGGTGCTGAGGGTTTGGTTTTCTTGGTATAGCTCGGTGTTCCGGGATTGAAGGTCGGTGACCTTGCTAGATTCAGTACCTAATCGAAGTTTTAGGACTTCGAATTTTTTGGCCGTATATTTTTTCCTATCTTGTTCGTAGCTTTGGGCTAGCACATCCAAGGCCGTTGTTCTCCTGGCTACCACCACATAGTTTTGACTGACCTATCAAAGGTAAAAGGTATTATTATTTTATAAGGCAATAATACTATAAAACTATAAACAAACACTTACCCGAGTGATATGAGTGGCAATGTAGGCTTTTTGGCGATCAATCTAGAGGGCTAGATCCCTCATATTTTTTGTACCCCGGTGGAGGCACTAACCGGCCTCAATGACCTCTTTCAGACAATTGTTGGAGTTAGCCAGTTGGTCGGCATAAGGCATTAGATCACCGAAATTTGGCTCAGATAGATGAGGCTGTAAGATAGGTCGGGCAATGGATTGTTTTTAGCATCTCTCAAGATTATCATTCACTCCTGAGTGTCGGCATCTACTGGCCCAAACATGTCTTCAGACTAGGAATGCCCACCGATCCATGAACGACTGTAGGAAGGCTTTGATGAGACTTGGTTAACGGGGCTTTAGCTTGCTTGGCCTCTTGGATTTCTTCAGTTGAAGGGCTTATCTTTTGAGGCATAGGTCAAGTAAATGAAGCAGCAACTTGAGTTATGGCCTGAGACAAAGCTGTGGTCACAGCCGTGTCCGCCTCATGGGTAAGATCGATCTGAGCTATTGGTATTTTTTGCTCAGTGACGGCAGTAAGAACTTGTTGGCGGTGGGATTTTCTCTTCCAATCATATCAGCCAAATCCACCTCATTAAAGGAAAGAAAAAATGTATGAAGGTTAGTATGGAAAAAATTCAACAAATAGATATAACGGATAACAAAAACGGGGATATTACTTTGGCCTTTAACATTTAGAGCTGAGCTAAGTTTGGCCCAAACAAGAAAAGATTTTATAGGGAAGGGGCTTGAATATCTTAGGTTGGTAGATTCTAAGACACGACAGTAGGATAAGGTGGGGTCACTCTCGTCACGGGCTTGGGAGGCCAAAAAAATTAGGTCTTCCCATCGATAGGGGAGTTTGGCTTCTTCTGCTTTCACCATGAAAAATATCTCTTTCCAATTCTTCACTAACTTAGGGAAGTCAGTCACCATGGTTAACTGTTTCTCTTTTTCTGAAGGATCACCCATCCCGAGCCATGGCTATATTGCTGGATTATAAAATATTGCAGCAACAAGGCCACAGTACGGGTTATGTCAGTACCGGCACATAAACAACAAAATCCTACCAAGAAATGGAAGGCATTGGGGACAAACTGGGACAAACCCACCTGGAAATATTCACAAATCTCAGCGAAGAATTTGGGAGCTGGTAATTTTAGACCAGCCCTAACATGTGTTCATATACGGCTATCCATCCGTCAGCAACTGTGTTAGCCCTTTCCTCAGCTGTGGGCAGTCTAATCGACACTTCAGGGATAAAATAGCAAGAAGATCTCAGAGTCTCTAAGTTAGAGATTGTCATCTCACTGGCAATTTCTTCAACATAAAAACACAAAGGGGGATCCTTTACTAGAACAGTAGACGAGGCAGCGCCGGACTCCGCGAAGACTGGTTTTCCTTGCGACTTCTTGGATTTTTTCGCCTGAGAGGGAGTCGACTGTGAAGGATTTTTTTCATTTGGAAGGGGTTTTCAAAGGAGAGGGGTTGTTAATCAGAGAATCTTCCTCGATTATCACATCAGCAAGGGCCATGGAAGATGATGTGTGTTGAAACAGTAGTTTACTTTGGGTTAATCGAGGAACAGGTACCAGAGATTTGGGTAGATTGGCTTAGGGTTGCTTAGAACTTACATTACTAGAAAGAATAAGGAAAGAAGACTGACATACAGCACGGGTGACGTTGGTGACGAAGCTCTTCTCGTTGGCCATTCTAATTTTGAATTTGAAGAAGAAAAGGAAAAAAAATGGGGATGTAAAAGGAAAGATAATTACGGAAAGAAAATTTTCACAAGGAAACTAGGGATTGGAATAAGTTAACCAAAAGGGGTTGGAGTATTTTAGGCAAAATTCCGCAAAGAGGAAGAAGGAAAAAAAGAAGCAATTTTGAACGGAGAGAAAAATTACAGATTTTTGCAAGATATGACCAATAGTGGAGAAAATGAAGATAAAAGGAAAAGGGATAGAAGGATTGAGAATCGTGATTAAAAGGAAAGTAAATGGGGGAACGTGGGGAGGTGAAACGAAAAAGTTAGTGGGAAGTTGAACTGAAAAATGGGAAAGTGGGAATCAATTATCATGGAAGAGGAAACGTGTGCAGGTGGTGAAGCATGATTGCTTTTCGTGATTCTCAAGGAGAAGTGTACGACCTTCCAAAAATTTGAATACAACACTTGCCTCGGTTAATCAATATGGATAGAGTAATTGACTCAGATTCTTGCCTGGAACGGTACGACCGATTTAGCCCGGCACTTCAGGTACACTTTCTTCATGCATCCTCTGGGTCCCTGTTGGTGTATTAAAAATTATTCTGTTATCTCCTTGGCCTGCCTAAGTTAGGTTTTAACGCAGTTTTAAACCTTATTATAGGGGGCTAAGTTAAAATTGTTAACCCGATAACATGAATAAAGTACACATTATCCATTCTTGGGGGGCTATAAGTAAACAATGGCATGGAAGATGGAATAAATAAAGTACACATTATTCATTCTCGAGGGCCAGATGGTAAGTATGTGCTTAGGTCAGAGAATTTTTTTGTGGGGTTCAAATTTTTTTTTGGGATTTCGAATATAGGCTAAGTTAAATGGGGGGCAAAAATGGTTAAGTATTATGTTTTAATTAGAGTAAAAACACAATACTGGGGGGCTCGTTAGTGTGTCCAAAAGTGAGAAAGATATTGGGCATGGCCTAATAGGTTAAGTGATGCCCAAAAGGAATAAAAGGCCCAAAAATGAGGAAAGTAACGATAGGTAAGGAGGAAAGTTGAATAAACCGAGCAAAAATAGTTTAGGTCGGTACAGGGAGGATAAAAGACTATAGGTCAGACTGTGAGCATACCGCTAGGGGTAAGGCAGTAAAGAGAGGGGCGGGGGTTTAGGCTATTATCATGGGCAGGAATTATGCAGGGCATTTAAAGCAAGGGAGCAGGATCCGAGTCATAAAGAGGGCGGTAGACCAGGAAGGCATTTAAAGACAGGATCGATATTAATCAGGAAAATTAGGGTGGCCCGGAAAAGGCGCAACGGGCAAGATATCAAGGTGAGGCTATATATAGTCACATTTTGGACCAAAGAAGGTACGCAATTTCTTATGCTTTGAGCACTTAGTCCATGCATTTTATCTCATTTTTAATACTGACTTGAGCGTCGGAGTGGAACACGGGGGATAGCCCTGTTTGTTTCGTGTTCTCTTTGCTAGGTCAGTGTCAACACACTACATATCCGGGCTAAGGAATTGTAAGATCTGGGTCATCTCTTCAAGCTGCCAGGGCATAATATTCCAGTAGATTTTGTGTCACATCACTGCCATTTATTTGACGGAATTGTTAAATGCAGTAACCATTTTACTAAACGCAGTAACATTTCCCTATAAAAAGACTAAAATGCCCCTGAAGGCAAAAAATTTTTTTTAAAAAAATAAAAAGGTACTGTAGTAAGGGTGAAAGTCAGAAGTTTTCTAAAACGTTCAGAGTTAGCTGTTTTACATTTACATTAAACTGCACGTTCATTCAAATATGGCCGGTATACCCGAGTACGATCCATATTACACTGTAAGTAACACTGTATTTATTTTTTTAATTTATAGCAGTGTGCGTAATTTATGTATTTATTTTTTAAATTTATGTATGTAATGTGTCACGTTAATTTTCGGGGAAAAAAATCCAGTACCGCATTGCTACAGTATCGACTTTCGCCTATAAGTAAGGGTGAAAGTCAGAAGTTTTCTAAAACGTTCAGAGTTAGCTGTTTTACATTTACATTAAACTGCACGTTCATTCAAATATGGCCGGTATACCCGAGTACGATCCATATTACACTGTAAGTAACACTGTATTTATTTTTTTAATTTATAGCAGTGTGCGTAATTTATGTATTTATTTTTTAAATTTATGTATGTAATGTGTCACGTTAATTTTCGGGGAAAAAAATCCAGTATGGGGGATTTTTTTTCCCGGATCTGCGATAATTTGGACGTTTTTTTGCTGATTCTGAAATAGTTCGGACCGGAAGAATGTCTCCCAGTCCGAAATAGCCAGAATACCGCCGGTCGCCGGCGATATTTCCGGCCAAAATACCGCCGATCGCCGGCGGTATTTCTGCCGGAAATACCGCCGGCGGTTACTACGGGGAAAATACCGCCTCCCGTCAGCGGTATTTCCCCCGGAAATACCACCGGCACCGGAAATACCGCCGTGCGACGGCGGTATTTCCTTCCGGAAATATCGCTGTCCGGCGGCGATATTTCCGGCCGAAATATCGCCGCCGGCCGGCGATATTTTGCCCTGAAATATCGCCGGCCGGCGGCGATAGTTCGGCAGGAAATATCGCCTGACGGCAGCGATACTTCGGCCGGAAATATCGCCGGGTTTCCGTTTCTTCTGCTACTTTTTCGGGACATGCCGCAATATCCAGATGAACCTATTCACAATTGTTTCGTAACTTGTGGATATGGGCGACAATATGATTGCGGTATTAGCTGAATAGAAATTTTAGTGTGAAAGTGTGCTAACGAGGTTTTTTTATGTTGTTGAAAGGATTACCGTGTTGAGAGTGATGAGATTTATGCTGACAACACCGAAGTATTTCGGACGGCCCAAGAGTTTATCAGTAAAGAAGGTATGCTTGCATGGGTTAAAGCACGAGCAGCTGAAAATAATATGACGACAATAATTACATCTTCAGCGAAAATGTTTGGGTTGTTCCTAACAAGAGGGAGAAGCGGTAGAGTTGAGATTGGGTGCGATAGGGGAGGAAAAATTAGGGATAAGGCACCCATACCGGAAGGGAGTAGTAGAAGGAGCAATACAAGTAGCAAGAAGACAAATTGTCCATTCCACCTGAAGGGGCGAGAAATTGGTGGGGGAAAGTGGAAGTTAGAGGTCAAAAACGGAACGCATAATCATGAATTAGAAGGAGTGAGAAATTGGCATTCGTCGCAGACACGTTTAACAGAAGCGGAGAAGAAGAAGATTGCAGAAATGTCCGGTATCAACATCAGGCCGAAGCATATATTGGCCCAATTGCGCGCAGATGATCCGGAAAATGTGAGCCACATAAGGCAAGTTTACAACGAAGTAGCAAAAAGTAAAGGGATGCGAGGGGAGGTATGACTAACATGCAGTATTTTTTCAAACTTCTGCATGATCACGAATACTTCTATGCGTACTCAGGCGATGACGAAAGCAATGCAGTTGGCCACATCTTCTTTGCGCACAAGAAGGCGTGTCGTCTACTTGCTCTGTTTCCGTACGTTCTATTCATGGATACAACGTATAAGACAAACAGGTATGACATGCCTCTGCTTCAAATTGTAGCTCATGTACCTACAGCTCAGTATGTTCATATCACGTTCATTTTCATGATGGATGAGACAACGCCGAGTTATTACTGGGGATTGGCACAGTTGAGCACTTTATTCGAGGAAAACAGCTTCCCCCACGTGGTCATGACCGATCGAGAGACCGCATTACTGAATGCTGTGGCACTAGTTTTCCCACATGCTACCCAGCTACTTTGTATGAGACACATTGAAATGGATGTCAAGAAACATGTAGTCAGCTGGGAATGACAAAACTATGACTGATGTCTTTCTATATCGTTGGGGACAAGTTGTGAAAGCCATGACATATGAACAGTTCACGGCGGCTGTGGATTTTATTGATACAAAGAATGGGAATAAATCCAGGTTCAGGCATATTATTCCCTACTTGAAGAATACATGGTTGGATCCGCACAAGGAGAAGTTTGTGTCTTACTGGACGAAAAACGTAAAGCATTATGGCGGCCGCACAACGAACATGTAAGTTATTTATTGATTTCATTTATGATTCGTACGTTGTATACTTACGCGCTGTTTTATATATGGGTTTATGTTATATGCATACTGTTAATGTGAAAAGTATTTTAGGGTTGAGAGTGCTCATGCCATGGTGAAGAGGGCTATTGGTACTGATAGAAAGGCGTTCCCAAGTATTTTCCACGACATTCATAAAATGATAGAGTTGCACCTCGGTGAAATTTGTACTAAAATGGAAGCTTCGCGCAGCAAAACATACCGGAAGAGCGACTACCTACTCTATAGTCGTTTGAACGGTAGAATGTCGTCCGCTGGAATTACAATGGTTGAGGACGAATATACAAAAAGAGTTGGCCTTATCGAGGACGACGGTTCTCTTTGTGGTTGCAAACTCCGAACAAGTTGCGGTCTGCCATGTGCATGTGAGATGCTACAGTTGGTGCGCGCGTACCAATCCATTGATCCTATCGACGTTGACGCCTCTTGGAAGACGCTGCACTTGGGAGATACAGAAATTCTCGAAACCCAGGAGGAGAGGCAGACCGCTGAAGGCTGACTGCATGAAATGTTTGTGGAAGTCATGTCGCGTCCGAGCGCTGAGATATACAGGGTCATGGGTGTTGTGCATTCGGCGCTTCATCCAGAAACTGTTGATGTAGCTGAGCCTGTTAGTAGGCCACACAGGGGACGTCCCAGACACAATTCGACCCAAAGAGATTTATCAGGGTTCGAGCACGCCGAAAGGAATGCGATACAACGAGGTACGAATATGTTTAGGCAACTTTTAATATGTCATTGTTGTCAAATACATATACATCTACTGACTTTAATATGCTTCACACTCGCAGGCCGGCGATCCACAGGCGGGCAGAGAAGCGAAGGGTTGTGAGGCCGCACGCTTCTGAGTGGCCTTACGACCTTCCAGTATTCCTGAAACAGTTCGTGTTCGAATACATTACCGGCCATTTTAATGTTGTGGCCGATGGACATTGTGGTTTCAGGGTAATTTCCTATTTCGTACACGATGGAGATCAGGAGTAGTGGCCCCAAGTGCATAGAGACCTGCTGCAAGAACTCCGGGTTGAGGCAAATTTTTGGCGGTTCGTTCTTGGGGCAGTCGATTACGATTTAGCATGCAGGCTACTAGATTGGTTCCAGGTCACGGCAGACGAGGATTTCTGGTTTGATTCTCATCTTCTGGGAATACTTGTCACCACGAAGTACCAGCGGGTGGTTACAATATATGGCCAGCAGAGTAGTACTTTCCTTCCGCTCCTGTGGCGGGGGGCCGGCATCTCAACTGATCCTATCAGTTACATCAACATGGGGTTAATAAGACAGAATCATTTCATTGCTTTGTTAACTACAGGAGAGGTATTGTTGCCCCCAATCTATCCGACGTGGATTAGCCGGGCCGGCCAACAACTACAGCTTTGGAAATCGCACTTGGATGGAAAATTAGCTGCATACCGGAATAAAGCCACTGCTGAGTGTTAGTATATGATATTTTTTTCCCGGCCTTATGTTTGTACATTTGTAGTCTAGATCTGCAACTTTAGTATAAAAAGTGTAATACAATTTATCATTACAGAATTTGAATAAATTATATAAACTTCTATGCGATTGGCGATGTCTACATATACAGTGCAATTTTATCCGATTTCACAAAAAAAATTACATCACTTCGGACTCGGCCTAAGAGTACTACAGTGCCGGCATCAAATCCTCCAAATGAAGGCACACCTCCTCTATAGCACTCTCCCTCTCTTCGGCTGTCACGGTATTCCGATTGCGAAGATGCGCATAATACATTTTACCGGCTATGTATTGCAAGCTCCGCGTGTGGAAAACATATGGACTGAATGTTAAAAAGATTGGCGCAATTATATAATTAATGAAACTAAGCAAAACATAAATGTGTAGTTCTTACCGCAATAGCAGATAGACGTTTCGGATCAATTGGCTCAGCCGAAGGAATGTCGTCGGGACTCACACGAACGTGCGTCCGCAGAAGGAAGTACTCAAGGTACTCAGGACACGTATGCTCGGGCCAATTAGCCCTCGCTATCCCCCTTAAAACCTTATTCTTGGGGTACATTTGGGGGATCTTCAAATTCGTATCATGGACGCAGGAGTACCTTTTTATTTCGGGGCCTCTGTAACAGCTCTTAGGCTGTAGAACTGGGTGAGGGATCGCCTGAACGAATCTAAATTGCCGTAGAAAACGATCTGGCATGTACGGCTCGGCGACCCCAGGACAATGAATAAGACCCCTATACAAGGTTATTCCGTGCGCTCCTGCGGGATTCGGCCCAAAAGGAAGCCAATTGACCTAGTGCGTGTTCATCAACAGTCATTGGATAATCGATCAGTAAGGAAATTACAGTTTTAAACATACGAAAAAATTAAAATGCGGAGAAGAAGTATTACCTCTTCGGATTTCATTCCGTCCAGGGCCTGTCTGTACCTCAACAGATCCCAGTCTGGATCACGCTTCCTTCCGGTTCTGACTTGCCACTTAGCCGATGCTGCCCATGATCTATGCTGTGCCGGACTAAACGCGGGGAAGTATTCGTATATCCAGCTCTAATAACAGAATGTAAAAGCAAATTATTAATTTTTCCCCGCAAGTATAAGTAATGAATTCAATTATAAACGATGCCTACAAACCTGCAACAAAGTCAGACACCCGCTTAACTGGGCACCGTCCGCTCTAGAGGCCCGACCGAGGTTGCGATACAGGCTTGCCAAACAGGCTGCCCCCCACGCAAGTCTGCCTAGGCTTTCTACATCTTGCAGGTAAGGCAAGAAGTGCCCAAGGACGTGGGTTTTTTTCTTATCCACGAACAAGGTGTTCCCAACTAACCAGAGCAGATAACCTGCGGCAGCATTGGCGTCGTCCACCTGTCCACTCATACATTGGTCGCGTAGGAGGGACATTTTCACAGAGGTAAAATCTCGATCCCCGAATGCTTCTTCATGAATCCCCAGCATCTCCACCAGCAATTGCTTCATCTCGGCCGGCTTAATTTTCCAACCAATTGGCTGTCCGCCAATCGGAATCCGCAGGATGTAGGCGACGTCGTGGAGACTGATACTCATCTCCCCGAATGGCATGTGGAATGTATTTGTTTCCGGCTGCCATCTCTCAACAAATACACTTAGGAGTGCAGCGTCTAGCTCTTGATGCGTAGACCAGGACAAATGTGCCAACCCGGACTGGTCAACCAGCGTTTTCATTTCCCCTTCTTCTAAACGCCACTTCTGCAGATTGTTGAAGCCATTATGGCACAACAATGCACCCCGGTCCTATGCAATGAAATGAACAACATAACACCTTTACTAATCCACCATAGTGATAATACATAAAAAATAAACAGTAATACATATGAAAAAAATATGACACAAATCGTGAAAACGAGACCTGTCGATTCCATACGTAATAGGCAACATGGCCTTTAAAACTCCGTAGCAACTCCGGATCTAACGGACCACCGTCAAGCGGCCCATCTAGAGGCCAGTAAGCCTTCCACCCGCTATCCCCTCTAGCCCCATAACCGGACCCTGCCCCTGACACCGACCTACGACCGGAGCCTATTATTTCTTTGCCTTTTTCGCTCCTCCGTCGGTTGTGTTAGACCCGGTTGGTCTTAATCCTTATTTTGATTGATGAGTTAACAAATATGAGAATTAATTTAACGGTTCTTCTAAGTGAAAAATGTAGAAACGGAAAGGAAATGAAGAAAGAAGAAAAATACGACCCGAGTACGTCCCAAGGTGGGACCCACGGTGTTTCTAAGTCAGAAAATGAATAGAAGAGTTCACGGGTGAACCAACGCAAAAAACGGCGAAGAAAACGGAGTTAAAATGAAGAAACGGCAAGCAAACGAAAAAGATGTCAAATCTGGCTGACAAGGGCTGACAGCACGTGCGCACGCCCAGACACCGCGCACATGCGCTGACAGCCGCGCGCAGAGGCACGCCTATACGCCCACGCCGCGCGCAGACCTCGCGCAGAGCAGCCACGCCAGACGCCCACGCTGCGCGCAGACCAGCCAGCCGCGTGCGCGTGCGACAGGCGCAGACCTCGCGCAGCGCGAGGCCAGTCGCGTGCCTGCGACAGGCCTGCGACTGTCACGGCTGTCGCAGAGCCTGTCGCGGGAGCTTCGGGTTTGCTATTTCTTGTCCATTTTTCAACCATTTCAAGAGCTCTCATTTTCCTATAAATACCCCCAAGATGCAAAATGAAGACTAATGACTCCCCAACATCTCCTACACTTTAACAACACGTTCAAGCTTCATTTCAATCTTTTATATGTCAAATTAGCTTGTTAAGGTAGGATTGTCAAGAGGCATTTGTGCCCTGTTTTTGTGTCGAATTGTAAACTCCATGTGGAGTATTTTGTCATTGTAACACATCTAGAAAAGTCCTAACTCAAGAGTTTGAGTGTAGGCAATTTGTATTTAAGAAAAGTCCAACTCTTGAGTAAAGAGTTAGGCAAGAAGAAAGGGGGAGCAAGTAGAAAGGAGAGACCCAACTCAAGGGGTTGAGTTAGGGCAATTGTAAAGTCCTAGTTTAGAGTTAAATTAGGCAAAGGGGAGAAAGTCTTGATCAAGAGGTTGATTGAGCAAAAGTCCTTGTAGCTAGGCAATGAAGTCTTGAGTAAGACCCTAAGTCCTTGAGGAAGGAGCGGGGGCAAAAGATTCATTGTTAGCCATTAGGCACGTGTAAGGATTGGAACACTCCTTTAAGTGTTTTGGTAGGGATTGGAACACTCCCTTAAGTGTTTCATATTTAGGGAAACAAGTTGTAGAACTTGTCGAGTGGATTAGGATTCAAGGGGAATCCGAACCACTATAAATTTGGTGTGTTCTTGCTTTGGTTGTTTAATTGCTTTTATGATTTGCAAAACACTAATCACACACCTCACTTAATTTGTAAACTTTGTTTTTACACTTGCTTTGAAAATGGTTTTTCAAAGTTGTTCTTCATTGTAGAAAATATTTTTAAAAGTGTTAAGAACCTAATTCACCCCCTCCCCCTTTTAGGTTCATCTAAGGTTGCTATTGATAATTGGGTTTTCAGGTTGGAATAATTTTCTTCTTCATTTTCATCCCCCAATCGGCCCGAGTTCCCTCCCATGTACCCCTGTGACTGGGACATGTCCATCTCAAATCTTTCCGCGTTCTCCCTAGCTTCCTCCTCCTCCGCATTTCTGATGTATGGGGGAGCAAATGGAATGTCGCGATAATCGACGTTACTCTCCCTCGTTGCATTTGATAACCGAGAAGATCCCTCCGCTCGACTTGCTACTTTCCTCTGACGTTCGGATACAGTGGGAGGTCTCCGAATGACTACTCCCTCTGACACGGAATGCCTCGCGTCAGTGCTGCTATCAACATTTAGCATACTGTCACCCGTGCTGCTGGTTTTGCTTCTGGTGAATTTCAATATGAGCTTTTTCAATGTTTCTGCCATCTGCAATTACATAAACGCACATGTATATATACACAAAAATAATTGCTAACATCACAGCAACCAGAAAAATGTTATAGTTACAGAAATTATAAAGTATCGTCTTAAATAAACGTACATGTATATATATAACGGAAATAAACTTCGGATCTGGGAGAAAGTGCTCGCCGGCCGCCAGCGGGTGGCCGGAAATTTCGCTGGAATCCGGGGAAATACCGCCGGCCGGCGGCGGTATTTCGCCGGAAAGTACCGCCGGATTCCGGCGGTGCTTTCCGACAAAAATACCGCCGGATTCTGGCGGTATTCCGGCTGCTGCTCGCAGTAACCGTTTCCCTTCCATTTCGGCGACAATTTCACAGATATACGACGATTCGGGGAAAAAACCAACATTTCCGGGTTCAATACTAACAAATTCAGATATATTATAACTTCTAACATAACTTCGGTATGCCTCTAACTAAATTAATGAAACAAACGAATAATCTCGCAAATATACCTTTTAACAGAATTTCGGTATGCCTCTAACTAAATTAATGAAATAAACAAATAATCTCGCAAATAAAACAATACCAAAAGAAATATTAAATTGAGGCACTAACCTTTAATCGATCGTACTCGCAGTAAATAAAAGATGCAATTCCGAGTAATTTAGAGTTTTCTGCAAAGGACAGTGCAGAAAACTCTAAATGGTTGCGCCTATTTATAGGCGCAACCCGTATGAATTTGTTTCTTTTTTTTTTATTTTTTTTTCAAAGTGCCAATGATGCTCTTGGCTGCTTTACAGTAAAGCAGCCAGAGCAATCATTGTACTGTAGCAACGCGTGTTGCTACAGTAACACGTGTTGCTACAGTACATTTTTCTTTTTTAAAATTTTTTTTTTTTGTCTTCAGGAGTATTTTTGTCTTTTTACAAGGAAATGTTATTGCGTTTAGCAAAATGGTTACTGCATATAACATGCCTCTTATTTGAACCCCTATCTAGGTAAACATGCTCCCAACTGTTTGGACCTCAATTAATTCTGTCTCCTCAATACAGCTGCAAAAATCCTCTATCGAGCCTGAATCAGAGATAACAGTGTCCACATACTTACTAATCTCTGTTATGACATTAAAATCTACAACAAACTTTGGGCCTGAGAGAGACTGTTTAACCCTTGCCAAAGCGGATGCCTTTCCACCCAAAAGTGCATGCCATATACAAACACCGTCGTCAAATCCATTGAGAATAAATGATGCCTCACATTCAGAGGCACAAACTGTGCGTGATCCTCCAAAACATTCAATATGTAACCTCTTAACCTCTTCCAAAATACCCACACTTTCCTAGATATATTGCAGCAACAATTATCAAAAGTAATCAAAATGCAAAAATAATCCAGCTCTACAGCCTCTAATATAGGCTTAATTAAAACCAAAACAGAAACATTATCTAATCTAACAAGTTGCCGTACCCAATTTTTTGAGGGCAGGCTTCTTATACCTCTAACATTCCAAATTAGAAAGCTGTAATTATTGGGAGGGGCGAGAGGAAGTATGCTTGACACACATTGTGACAACGGTCTTCTGTTGCATAGCGTAGGATTTTGGCTTTGTCTGCTGGGGTTTCGGTTTAGTGTCCACGTGGGCTAGCGACACCACTCTCGCTGAACCTTCTTGGAAAGCTGTCAACTATTGCTGCAGCACTAGTCGTGGGGGAATCTCCCTGTCATCATGTGCTCCTTCTGAAACAATCCCAGGGTCTAAAGCCTCCCTCTGCATTCCAGCCGAAAGAGATTCAGAAGCCCCCAATTTCTGGAGATGAACCTTCTTCAAAATACTATCGAGCAGGTGTTGGTCCGGTATATACTGAGGGGGTGGCTCCTCAGAAATAACCTCAATCTCCTCGTCCGATTCACAGACTTGGGTGGGGCTTGTGTTGTAAGGCTGTGGGATGGTTTGGGGCAATGGGAAGTTGGCTATAATATGGGGCAGAGGGTGGTCTATTGGATTGGGCTGAAGCGAGGAAACTAATAGCAAAGTAAGAGCTAGAGGTGGAGAAATTTTGCTTTGTGGGGGGCTTGTTGGCTGCGGATTTGTAGGGGATCCGATGACTGTAGGTGTTATGATGGTTGTAGACTCCGTTGGCCCTGTGAGGGCTTTGTTAGCTACTGCGGATTGCTCAGTGATCGAGGGGATTTTAGCAAGGATGCAGGTTGAGGGGATTGGGTGAGCACCAAGGGAGCAACCTATAGGGTACGACTCTATTTTGCAAGTTGAGAGCTGATCAGGATAGCTATTTTTCATATTGGCCAAGCCCAGAGCCCTCTCCCTAGTTGGGATTTACTGCCGGGAGCATTAAGGTGACTAAGGCTAAGGCGTCAGGGATTGTATTTGTATGATCCCTGGGGGAGTTGGTTGCCCGGGGGGGGGGGGGGGGGTGGTGGTTTGTGTTAGGCTATAAGTTAGGGAAATCATCCAACAATGGGGCAAACTGTTTAGGCTTTTGACTGGGGTTTTGTTTGGGATTATGCTTCAAGGCTGTGTCCGCAACATATCATTCATTCTCAGAGTGTCCAGCCTTGTTACAACATCGACAGTACTTGGGCACATATCATACTCGATCAGAATCAACCAGTGGTGCATTTTCGAACCAAGTCTGATCCGGGGATTCTGGGGCTTCAGAAGATCCACCTAACCTCACAACCTCTCACATCATAACTCTATTTCTCTTTGTAAATCTTTTTACTAAAATCTATACCTCATGAGTTTTTTTATATAGACCTCAGAGTTATCCGAAACCTATTAGAATTTAGTTACAAAATCATACTCAGAAAACTACTCTCTAATACAAATAGGAAACAATTGAATAAGTAATTACTAAACCATACTACAAATATAATTACCTAATTAATTAAATCTGGTTTCATTAATATTTTCCAACATGTATGACCTTTTCAAACCCATGTGAAATTTTAACTTCTTAATTAGGTGTCATTATTTGTTTTTTATATGTATTATATTAGTTGATTGGGAGGTCGTGATGTGAACCCCTGAACTCCACGCCGGGAAATCCAAGAACTCGATGCTGAAAGTGCCAAGGAAAGTCTGAATGCAAGACACAGCTCTTAACTTCTAGAATCCTTACCCTTGGATTCGGCAGACTACTAACTTACAAAGTAAATTAAACACGCAATTCGAACCAAGTGGAGAATAATAGAATCGAAACAAAGCTTAGCAATAGACAGAGCAATTATCTATTAGCCTATAGTTTATGTAGCTTTTAGCAATTAACAAACATGCAAATTACATAAGCCCAAAATAAGGTGAGTGATTAAAGAAGTATAAAACTATAACTTAAGTCATTTAATCAACTAAAGAATTTTGTGGTTGGCACCTCCATTTATAGGTATGGGAGTGTCCAAATTACAATAGGAAAAGAATAACTGAAAGCAGGAAAAGTGGAAACCAATCAGAATTGGATTTTCCTTACAAACCAAGTCCTAAATGAGCAAGGACAATGGTGGATGAATTAAGGCACCTTTATGGAAAGGGATGAACGAAATTCTAACCTAATTAGACTAGGAAAAGAATTAAAATTGGAAACCAATCAAGAGATTGATTTCTTACCGAAACCTAAAGGAACTTGGTTTTGGTAGTTGCTAAATTCTTCTACCACTTGGAATGGCATATGGACGAAATTAACAAATAAAATAGGTAGGAAAATAATATAAATTCTATCCAAAAAGGGAGATCAAGAAGGGATCCCTTTTTGGAAACTACCAAGCTAATCTAGTTATAACAAACTTGTAACAATCTAACCAACTTGTAACAAACTTTGGGTAGAATTATATAACATGCACAAAACCTAATCCTTCCCCTACCTAAGCTTCCAAGTGGCGTGTGGGCTGCTTCTTGTGGGCTTGGCTGGCCGATATTGTGAGATGGACTTCAAGGTGGGTTTCGGCCCAAATAAGATGGCGCATGGTGGAGATGATGTAGGGAGGTTCTGGAATCTTCTGGAATCTCCCGGAATCATTTTGGAATGTCAAAAATGAAAAACTTCAGGATTCTTCAAGATTTTCAAGATTCTTCAAATTCAACAAACCGCGAAGTTCAAGATTTTCAAAAAAAATCAAGAACTTCAAGAAATGCCCTTTCCTTCAGCTAGATTGATTAGTAGGCACCATTTCCCCTGTGATGGAGAGTAAAGTGACGCTTTTAACCTTCCTTCTATTCTCTTCAAGGGCGTTGGTGTCCGTAATGAGCTGGGCTTCTGTAGCACTCCTTTGAACAAGGTTTTCAAGATCTAATCTGAGCTTCCTTATTCTTCTTCGGGTCATAGGCCCAACTATGTCAACGAACGGATCTCTCTGATATGGGCTCGGGTCCTAGAGCATTGGCGGGCCTCTACGGAGCACACTAACCTCTGCTGCACTTTTCGAGTCCTCATTACTTGAACTGGGATCCTCTGCATACTGACTTGGCGTAGGGCTGGGGATGCCCTCATCAGGTCGGGTATTCAATCATTGTTTTATGGCTTTCAATTCCAACCTGCATTCAGTTCAGCTAGATACCCTTGTTATTCAAGTAATCAACAATCAACCATTGAAGTTGACTTAATTAACTCCCATGAACGCGTTAAATTTGTTGTAAATATATATTATTTGAGTTCTCCTCCCTTATCATATTTGTTTGCATGCTTTCCCTCAGTAATGCAAGTCAAGAAAATATTAAAAAATCATAGTAAATTAATTTGGAAAAGTAAGAAAATAAAACATATGTGATATGAAGGTTGGGTTTCATTGTCAAATTGACCCCTTCAAAGAACCTCACCAGTAACCGGCATCATGCTCCTCGTCTGCTACTGCTATATATTATTCGAATTTTTCTAATAATTTTGCAGGAAAATAAAAGGAGAAAAGGTTAGACTATGCGGCAGCCTGTGCGAAATCGCACAAGCTTCACTCAAGGTTCAATTTGTAAAACTAAGACCAAATGCTGGAAAGAAATTTGTGCGACAGCTTGTGCAATTTGCACATACCGTCCTACAAATTCCCGTGAAACCACCAAAGAGCAAAGCTGAAAAGCAACGCTAAAAGCATTGTTGTGCGACGGAACGTGTGACTCACACTCCGCATCACACGTCGTTCAGCAAGCAACAGCTGAAGGCATATGGTAAATGCTTTGCTATGTATACCAGCTCATGCGATTCACATGAGATGTATGGGCTCTAGCGTTCTTCTTTCTTCTTGAACTATTGCACATTTTCATGAAAAATGATATTTCTAGATCAATTTTTATCCGAATTGAGTCCCATTTTTTCCTACATTTTTCATGAGAGTTGTGACTATTGAATGAAACCCTTTGGAGGTCAATAAATATACACTCTAGGGATAAATTTTTTGAGAAAGAAATATTCTCATTTCAAGTCTTTTCTTGCACTTTTCACATATGTTCTGTGTATTGTTTAAGTCAATGCAAACTTCTAACCATAATCTTCAATTCATCCTATAAGGATATTAGTCCTGAATCTTTTGCACACTAAAGGGGACTCATAAAGCCTAAAGAAAAGTACTTTGTATGAGAAGAAGCATTTCCTTTTTGTTACTTTTGTAATAGACTAGTTTTCAGTTTCAAGAATTCTATCTTTGTTCATTTGTGCTGTTAGTGATTGTTATTATTTAAGGAAATATCCAACACACCGTGTCCCTATAATGTTCAATGCTTTGAGTTTTAAAGCCTTTATCGATCTCTCACTACGGGAAGATTGATGTATTATATCAGAGAACAAAGGGGAGTTCATGCTTGGATCCTCCACAAAGATCAAAATTTTTTCTTTAGTCGCTTCAGTTCGCAGGAAGAACTTAAGACCATTCTTAACAATGGGCCATACTCAATCCAAGGTAGCCTTCTAGTTCTCAGAAAGTGGCTACCTAATCTCTCCCTTCAATAATTGGAAGTATCAAAGATCTTAGTTCGGATCAGGCTCTTTGGCCTTCCAGTGAAATGCTTTAACCTAGTGGCTGCTTACAACTTAGCCTCAATAATTGGCAAAGTAGCTGAAGTGAGAACAGGATTCCCAGAGTTTGGGAGCCAGTTTCCTGAAAGCTAGAGTTTGGGAGCCAGTCCATGAACCATTGACCTCGGGTTTCCAACTTCAACTATGAGATGACAATAGTGTTTGGACTGAGTGCGAGTACGAAAGAATCCACAAACTGTGCAGGAGATGTGGGTGAATTGGACATCCTGTGTCCACAAATACCCATTTATGACCCGCAATTTACACATCTTCAGGTGTGTGAATTATTCGCCCCAAGACTTCTCTTTTAGGTATTGAATTCAATTTTACTAGAATTGCGTCTTTTCTTTTCTTTCATTTATTGGCCAATCATTTCAATGTCGACATTCATTCACAAGCCCAGATTGATGATCCTCGTTTTCTTTTGTAATGGCAACTGTTGCAGCATAAACAATTTTATCATCGACGTCAATTGTTCGTAATTAGGTTCCATATTTAGTAGTTAGAAAATATGGAACTGGAATTGCACCTGGATGACTTATTTCTACACTGCAGCGCGGAACGCGGATTGGAATTTGCATGGAATGACGATGCTGAAATGTGTTAGAGATAAGAGTTAGTGAAGCCGAGGTGAGCTCCCCAGGTTGTCCCCTGAAGCCAGCTGAGGTGAGCTTCCCAGGTCGTCCCCTGTAGCCAGCTGTATCTGTCAAACCTTTATCCCATTATCCTCTCCATGCAATCCTCCTCCCATTAATGTTGTATCCCTACAATTATTCTTGTAATTAATTTGTTCTTATCATATGTGTAAAGGTTGGTTATAAATAGGAGATTACACTCAAATGTAAATGCATGCCATTATTCATACACAATTGAATATATTTCTATATGGTATCAGAGCCTCCTCGATCCTAAACCGCTCCCAAAACACCATTTTTTTTTCTTCCCATCATCACTACTATAGCCGCTAATCGTCAGATCGTTAACATCCCCAACTAAACCAATTCCACCTAGTTGCCCAATGGCTCCTCCTTCACCGAATCTTTTCACCTTATAAACTCTCCCACATCAACCTTATAAAACTCACATCTACCAACTACATGGCATAGAAATTTCAAGTTGAGGCCATCCTCATTGGCTATAACCTCTACAAGTACATTGATGGCTCGCATCCCTGCCCACCGGTCACTGTCCTCACATCTGATGGGGAAAAAACCCAACCCGGCCTACCTGCCATTGACCCGACAAGACAAACTGCTGTTGGTGTCCTTGTTGGTTACATCTTGACCAACCTATTTCTCTCATCCAGAATTCCACCTCGCCCCGTGACGCATGGCAGACACTTGCCAACACATATGCTAGCCTGACTCACGGTCACATCAAGCAGATCAAAGACCAGATCAAGAGCGCAAAGAAAGGCTCCCAGTCGATCTCGGATTTCCTGCACTTCATCAAAGGAAATCTGATGAACTCGCAGCCCTCGGCAAATCGCTAGACCATGAGGACCTCATCGAATCAATCTTAGCCGATCTCGATGAGGACTATCGCCACATCGCTGACGTTGTCGAAGGATTGGACACCCCGATCTCGTTCAACGAACTCCGTGAGAAACTTACCAACCGCAAACTAGCTCTGAGGCAGTCTTCAGCTCCCTCATTCGCACACCCTGCCATAGCCAACGCAGCGGTGACTCGCCACACCGGCCTTCCTCACCACTCAATGCCCTGACACCAGTCTTGGTCGTCTGCACCTTGGCCCAACCAACACTGGCAGTTCTCACCCCGGCCCTCTGGCCTCGGACCTCAGCCCTTGGCCCCGACCCAGTCTCCCCATCCAGCAACCCAGCCCTCCAGGTATCTGAGCAAATGCCAAGGCTGTAAACAACTGGGTCACTCTGTTGCCCACTGTCCCCATTTCAGTCTAGTCCCGGTCGCCAACCAAGGGGGTACCCGCCCCTCACCCCTTGGACCCCAGAGGCCACCACAGGCCCATGCCACTCAGACATCAGCAGTCGCAACTCCCACCTGGCTCTTTGATAGTGGCGCCTCCCATCATGTCACCTCAGACCTCGACAACCTCTCTCTTCACTCCCCGTATGATGGGTTTGACAACATCGTGATCAGTGACGGTACTGAGCTCCACATCTCCAGAACTAGCTCATCTTCCCTTCCCACCTCTTCTTACACTTTTTCACTTACATGATGTTCTCTTTGTTCCTAACATCAAAAGAAATCTAATCTTTATATCTCAATTCTGCAAAATCAATAATACTTCCATTGAATTCTTACCACCTTCTTTTCGTGTGAAGGATCTACTGACAAGCACCCAACTGCTGGAATGACAAACTAAAAATGGTGTGTATGAATGACTAACCTGCACTTCGGCCTTGCCCCACTCCAAATTCAAGTCTCTGACCTCGTCCCAGCCTCCCACTGCCTACACCAGCAGCAAATCTCTAGCCAGTACATGGCATCACCGCCTTGGTCATCCATCCGAGTCCACTCAGAGACACATCACTTCTAAATTTGGTTTAGATGTAGACAATACTCATTCCAGCACCTCTTACTGTCATGATTGTCTGAGCAATAAAAGTCATAAATTACTTTTCTGTCTCATCACTTGTGTCTACATCTCCACTCCAAATCATTTATTCTGATGCCTGGACCTCCCCCACCTCGTCTGTCGATGGCTACAAATACTATGTCATCTTGTGGATCACTTCACCACTACATCTGGCTATACCCCATCAAACTCAAATCTGAAGTCGCCACCGTCTTCCCTCGATACAAAGCCCTTGTCAAAAATTTCTTCTCCCGAAAATCATTAGCTTATATTCAGACAATGGGGGGAATACATGCTAAGACCACTGGTCTTGCCCACTACTTATCTCACATGGCATCTAGCACCTCACCACCGCACCACACATCCCGGAACACAATGGTTTCTCTGAAAGGCGACACCGTCACATTGTCGAAACTGGCCTCTTCTTTTCTCCGAAGCCTCCCTCCCCCTCCAATTCTGGTCCTATGCCTTTGGCACTGCTGTGTACCTCATCAATCGTCTTCCAACACCAACCTTAACATGACCTCTCCCGACCAAAAACTATTCGGTTCACCACCTAATTACCACAAACTTTGAGCCTTTGGCTGTCTCTGCTACCCGTGGCTTTGCCCTTACTCTGTTCACAAACTCGTACCTCGGTTCACCTGTTGTGTATTTTTGGGCTACTTCCTCACTCAAAGTGCTTACCTGTGCTTTGACCCTAGCACCCAGTAGCTCTTCTCCTCTCGTCATGTTCATTTTGTTGAGCCTGAGTTTCCCATGTTCACCCTTCATTAGCACCTTGCCCGTCCTACGGACTCCACTACTGCTGCCTGGCTCTCATCCCTTGCCCACTTGCAGACGTCATACACATCATCTGCAGGTCATTCCAATGGCTCATTGCCAGTCAATTCTACCATACCGGATGTCCGACCTCTACCACCTTCGGCTCCGACCTCAGTCTCGGCCACTCTTCCAGTCTTCCCCAGTCCCCGGCCTCGACCTCCTCCCAGACTCGACCTCGTCCCCGAGCTTGACCTCATCCCAATCCTTCCACTCAGCCTCCACCTTGGCCTCGGCCTCTCTCTCGGCATCGTCCATCACTCAACCCTCCCATCACCACCCCCTCGCCCACTAGCCCTAGCACCTCCCCCAGCCTGCACCTCCACGGTAATCACTCGCTCACAAAACAACTTCTCCCTGACCTTGAGCTAACCTGTATGGCCTAAGCACTCAAAGATATCCATTGGCGCAAAGCTATATCCGAGGAATTTGATGCCTTAGTTCAGAATGGAACTTGGGAGCTGGTCTCTCCCTCAGCTGAGCAGAATCTTGTGGGGTGCAAATGAATTTTTCGTATCAAAAGGTTATCTGATGGTTCTGTTGACAGGTACAAGGCTCGCTTGGTAGCCAAAGGCTTCTATCAATGGCCTGGTGTGGACTACCATGAGACGTTCAACCCGGTGGTTAAACCGACCACCATTCACCTGGTTCTCTCACTTGCCATCAGCTGGGGATGGGCCCTCTGCCAGCTTGACGTCAACAATGCTTTTCTCTAAGGCACCCTTGCTGATGCCGTCTACATGGCTCAGCCCCAAGGCTTTATTGATGCCGACAACCCTCACCATGTCTGCTAGTTGCGAAAGGCGATATACGGGCTCAAGCAAGCTCCTCGGGCATGGTACAATGAACTTCGCCACTTCCTACTTGCATCCCGCTTCAGGAACTCCGTTGCCGACACCTCATTGTTCACCTACAAGGACAACAACACCACACTCCTGCTCCTTGTCTATGTGGACGACATCATCATTACAGGTAACAATACAGCCAAAGTTCAGGCCTTCATCTCTACTCTTGCCCGTCGCTTCTCTCTTAAGACCTCGGCCCTCTCCACTACTTCCTTGGGATTCAGGTCACTCCACAGCTGCTCCTCTCCCAGCGTCGCAACATTTCTGACCTCCTGGCTCGAACAAAGATGACTGATGCTCGTCCGGTGACCGCTCCCCTTGCCACATCACCTACTCTCACACTTCACGCTAGTCCGGCCCTCTTCGACCCAACTGAGTTTCGAGCTGTGGTTGGCAGTCTCCAATATCTAACACTCACCTGACCAGACATTGCATATGTGGTTAACAAGTTGTCCCAATTCATGCATCGTCCCACCATTGACCATTGGAATGCGGTCAAGACTTCTTCGCTATCTCTGTAGCACTATTGATCGTGGTATCTTTCTCCACCACCTGTCGCCTCTTGCCCTCCCTGGGCGAGCAACAAAGACGACTTCACCTTCACAAGTGCTTACATTATGTACCTAGACCGTAACCCTATATCGTGGAGCGCACTGTCGCTCGCTCTTCCACAAAAGCTGAGTATCGCTCTCTCGCCTCGACGGTAACCGAGGTCAGCTGGATCACCTCCCTCCTCGGTGAACTGGCAGTCTCACTGCCCCAACAACTGGTCATCTACTGTGACAATGTGGGGGCAACACACCTCTGTTCCAACCTTGTCTTCTATTAGCGCATAAAACATGTGGCCCTTGACTTTCATTTATCGTGAATAAGTTCAAAATGGCACTTTACGGGTCACACATATCTCCTCAGCTGACCAACTCGCTGATGCCCTCACCAAACCACTACCTCGGTCTCGATTTCAAGACTTGCTGATCAAGATTAGTCTCTCCTCATAGACGTCCAACTTGCGGGGGCATATTAAAGATAAGTTAGTTAGTGAAACAGAGGTGAGCTCCCCATGTTGTCTCCTGAAGCCAGCCGAGGTTAGCCGAGGTGAGCTTTCCAGGTTGTTCCCTGAAGCCAGCCGTATCAGTCAAACCTTTATCCCATTATCCTCTCAATGCAATCCTCCTCCAATTAATGTTGTACCCCTAGAGTTATTCCTCTAATTATTTTGTTCTTATCATATGTGTAAAGGTTAGCTATAAATAGGAGATTACACTCAATGTAAATGTATGCCATTATTCATACGGAATTGAATATATTTCTATAAATGTTCCGGCGTCCATTAGAGCATATTGACATATGCCTCATTTACGCACAACTGCGATTCCACGAAGATATGTTATGGAGAATCAGAACTATTATTGGAAATTATTCTCCATATATTGGAAGATTTTTTTGCAGTTAATAAATTCTCTGTATAATATGGTATGATATTATTTGTATCAATCTTTTCCAGTTTAGCAGCCTGAAATTTAGGACGTTACCGTTTAATTGTGCACATAATTAGGCTACATCAGTGAGATTGTCCCAATCTCCATTGCTGCACACTGCTATATATACATGTATTCTATGTACAACTAAAATATGTGATCGAAACCTTTCTCCTCTGTTCAAACACTCATTTTCTTCATGGTATCAGAGTAGTGATCCTACTTTGTTTCTTTGTTGATTATCTTCTCTCTGATCATGACTGACAAAGGAAGTGGTGATGCAACCAAATTATCAAAAGAGGTGGGTTGTTGCCTCCTCTTCCTCCAGTACACCTGTTGAAAGTGATGTCAACAGCTCTCAAAAATTAACTTCGATTTTGTTGACTGAATTCAATTATCTACCTTGGTCAATAGCAGTGTCTATTGCTCTCGGGGGAAAATCAAGATTGGGATTCATTAATGGCAAGGAAAAAGCTCCAGCCACAGAGTCGCAGGAATATGAGGCTTGGTTGGCAAATGACTAGATGGTTATGTTATAGATTCTCAACTCGATGGAACAAAATATTAATGAACTAATTAGCTATTCTGGATCTTCCTTGGATATGTGGGAAGCTGTTCGTGAGATGTATGGCAATTAAAATAACTCTGCCCATACCTTTCAGATTCAACAAGAAATTTCTGATCTACGACAAGATGGGAAATCATTTGTTAGTTTATTAGGTAGATTAAAAAGGTTATGGAATGAGTTGGATGTTTAACGTCCATTGATCCGGAGGTTATACGGAAAAGAACTGAAGAAGATCAGATTTTTCAATTGTTGGCCAGCCTTGGTCCTGATTTTGAGGACTTTAGACGTCATGTGCTGATGAGTCCAGAATTGCCATCCTTAAAGAGTATATGTGCATCAATTCAACGTGAAGAAGTTCGCCGCAAGGTTATGTCATCCGACACTACGACCAATACTACATAAGTACGTGCTTTCCTTGGTCATCAATTCTCTGAACCAAAAACCTACAAAGGCAAGCGTCTAGATATGAAATGTAATTATTGCAATTCCATTGGTCATACAATGGATCGATGTTGGAGCCTTGATCCCGAGATGAAACCCAAGTCATTAACATAAAAAATAAGCCTCGAACTATAAAGCTCATATGGCTACCCACACTACTGGTACCTTTTCTTCTAATCCCATTAACCTACTTAATGATTTTGCTAACTATTTACAAGAAAAGCAGGGCCAGGGATCAGTTGAAGATGGAGTTGTTAATCAAGTGCAAGAGGAAACAACTGTTCTTCTCAGCAAATTTGCTGGTTTTTTAACTGATGCAAAATATGAAAATAGCCAACGTATCCTTACTTCTCTTATAACTGCATTAGAAATTAATAATTTGCATGATATGTGGGTAATTGATTCTAGTGCCACCCACATGTCAAATAAATTAACTGATATTCATGAGTTTTGTCCAATCTCCTCATTTGTTTCTGTAGCTGACAGAAAAGGTGTTCCTATTAAGGGTAAAGGAAAAATTAAACTTGTCTCGAATGTTATAGAATCAGACGCTCTTTATTTTCTGTCCTTTCCCTTTTAAACTGCTCTCTATTAAAAAATTGACATCTTCTCTTAATTGTGAAGCTATATTTACTCCTTACAAGGTTATATTTCAGGACCCTGTTAACAAGAAGACGATTGGTGAGGGATCCTTGTTGAATGGATTATATTATTTCTTTCCCAACGTTCGGACTCCCAAGGGTTGTTTGACTACCTATTCTCCTATCAATGAACATCACTTATGGCATTGCCGTCTAGCACACCCATTTGAACTTATTTTTTCTAAAATAAATTTGGGATTAAATGATAGAACTCACAATTGTGAGATCTGTCACTATTCCAAATCTGCTAGGCTTCCTTTTACTTTATCTCATTCTAAATTTACTCATGCATTTGAACTTGTTCATTCAGATGTATGGGGGCCTTTTCATATGTCTGTTGATGGATTTAAATATTTTGTAACTTTTATTGACGATTTTTCTAAGGTTACTTGGGTATATCTCTTAAATTCAAAAAATGAAGTTTTTCGATGTTTCAAAGACTTTCATATGATGGTTACTAATCAATTCACAGGTAATGTTAAAATTCTTCGATCTGACAATGGCACAGAATATGCATCTCATGAAATGAAAAACTATTTGAACTCTTGTGGCATATTGCATCAGACTAGTTAAGTTAATACATCTCAACAGAATGGGGTGGTTGAACGTAAGAATCGTTATCTGTTAGAAAAGACACGAGCAATAATGATTCAAATGAATGTTCTCAAGTCTTTTTGGTTCTATAGAGTTCTAACTGTCACTTATCTTATAAATCGCTTACCCAGTCGAGTACTGGATTTCAAATGTCCTATTGAGGTTTTGCAGGGAAAGAAACTAGACTTGTCCATTTAAGGATATTCGGTTGCACCTGTTTCATGCATGTATCAGCAATGCATCGAGACAAATTGGACCCTCGCGCAGTCAAATGTGTTTCCTGGGTTATTCACAAACAAATAAAGGTTACAAGTGTTGTGATACTATCTCTAAGAAACTCTATGTAAGTAGAGATGCTCGATTTCTTGAAACAAGTTCTTTTTTTGGGACTACTGTTGATCAAGAAGAGTTGCTAAATAAGTTTTTCTCTTTACCTAATGTTGAACCTTGCAATGACCTCTCAACTGATGTAGCTATAGACCATAATAGTTCTTTAACAAATAGCTCATCTCCTACTACAGGTGCCACTAATGATTGTTGTGATATTAATGATGTATCCCAGGAAACTTTGAACGAGGCAGAATCAAATGTAGAAGACCATGCTCCTCGACGTAATCCGTCTTAGGATCGTCATCCTCCTAAAATTGCAAGACTATGTTACGCATACTGTCAGGTATCCTCTTACTAAATCCATGACTTATGAACGATTGTCTCCATCCCATGTAGCTTTTCTTATAGCCATCACCAACATTCATGAACCCAAGAGCTTTGAAGAAGCTCAAGCCCAAGTTATATGGTAGAAAGCTATGCTTGAAGAGTTAACAACACTTGAGGAAAATAATACTTGGAGTATAATGTCCCTCCCAAAGGGAAAACATGCAGTTGGTAGTCGATGGGTTTTTAAAACCAAGCTTTATTCAGACTGATTAGTTGAACACCATAAAGCACATCATGTTGCTCAAGGATTTACTCAACAAATTGGCATTGACTATAAGAAGACATTTGCCCCAGTCGCCAAGATGATCACTGTCAGAGTTCTCTTGTCAATTGCTATTAATAATGGATTATCTTTATCCTAAGTGGACGTAAAAAATGCCTTTTTGCACGGTGAGCTTGAGGAAGAAGTATTTATGAAGCCTCCACCAGGTCATCCACAAGGTAGGGATTCAAATTTGGTCTGTAAACTCCATAAATCCATTTATGGTCTGAAGCAGAGCCCAAGAGCATAGCATACACAGTTGAGTTCTACTCTTGAGAAGCTCGGTTTTTCAAGAAGCCTGCTGACTCTTCCTTATATGTTCGACTTGGCAAGGATGAAAAACTGATGGTTCTCATTTATGTCGATGGCCTTATTATTACTGGGATAATGATGATTCAATTTCTCTGTTAAAACAGAATCTGCAGCATGAATTTCCTATCAAGGATCTTGGTCCCTTAAAATATTTCCTTGGCATTGAAGTAGCAATTTCCAGCAAAGGTCTCTTTCTTAACCAGCTCAAATACATATTAGATTTGTTTGCAGAATTAAGGTTTAGAACATGCTAAACCAGCTGCAACCCCTCTTGATAGCAAATTGAAGCTTTCTTCAGCAGCAAAAACACTTGCTTCACAGAAGTACTATCAGAAACTTGTTGGAAAACTCATATATTTGACTATCACGAGGCTGACATCTCTTTTGTTGTAGGTCTAGTCAGTCAACATATGCATGCACCCATGTTTATCATTTATCGTTAGGGAAACGTATTTTTCGATAGTTGAAAGGGAACGATAGGTCATGGAATCATAGTGACAATAAATGGACATACAAACATTATGGGATACTCAGATTCAGATTGGGCTGGAAATACACTTGATTGTCGATCTACTACTGGTTATTATATGTTCGTTGGTGGTAACCTTATCTCTTGGAAAAGTAAAAAGCAGCATGTTGTAGCTCGGTCCAGTGCAGAAGCCAAGTATCGTGCTATGGCAGCAGCAGCTTGTGAGTTCATTTGGCTAAAGAGTCTCCTTGACGATTTGGGCTGTGCAGTAATTACTCCTATGACCCTCTTTTGTGACAATGAAGCTGCTATGCATATTGCAGCCAATCCGGTATTCCATGAAAGGACCAAACATATTGAAGCAGATTGTCACTACATATGGCAGCAAGTACAGTCCAAGCTTATTGAAACTCATCATGTGAGCACTCACAATCAACTTGTAGACTTGTTCACTAAAGTTCTCACGTCTGCTCAATTTCATCGACTTTTAAGCAAGCTTGGATCCATCAATCCTCTGGATCCCGCTTGAGGGGGAGTATTGGAAATTATTCTCCATGTATTGGAAGATATTTTCTTGCATTTAATATATTCTCTGCATAATTTCCAATTATACAATTAAACGGTAACGTCCTAAACTTCAGGATGCTAAACTAGGAAAGATTGATATGGAAATTCAAGAACACAATATGTAGGAAGAATTTTTATCATGGCCAGCCTCTAAAGACATAAATTCTAATGCAAACTACATCCCGCTTGTTATAGGCCTATAGCAAAATTCCAATCAATTCGGAGACGGCCCTCTCAACAGTGCTGGGCCATCGACCATACAAGCTCTAAATTCTGAGGAATTCTTCCAATCCAACTGGCCCATGATTGATTCTATAAACAGTTAGGAGATTATCCCCAACTAACCAAATATTGAGCTAGTCTTGGGCCATCCAAATGGCTTTCAAGGGCCTCTGCAAATCAGGAGCCCTAAAATAACAATTACATCCTAATAGAGTGGGGTCTATGGTTTCTAGCAATGTTTGTGCGTGAGTGCACAATAAATCATATGTAGCTCAAGATTTTTCAATTTGTTTTGACTAGATGTTGATTGTGGGTTCAAAGTTGTTCAAATTGTTGAAAGGGGAGCTTTTGGTTCATGGGAGAATACTTGTGGGCCCTATGGAGTTCAAGAAGAAGGGATGCTATGTTGAAGATGTTGTTGTATTTAGGATTTTGAGTCGAGGGAGGATTTGTTGGGTTATCTTCTCAAATTCCTAATATAATTAGTATTGGGCCAATTAATTTGGGCCCATCAGGATTTGTCTTTTTCTATTATAAATATGTAAGATTTGTAATAGATTAGGGCATGCTAAACAGAGAGAGCATCCACCGCTTGAGATGTATAGAGAAAGCCCCGGCCTTTCGGCTGGGTGAAAGATGGGGTGTCGGTCGTCGTGAGTTCATAGGAAATGATAGATGTTCCTGTTTATGTCTTTGATGTTCACGTTTGTAAGTTATACTAAGTCATAGGAGATGATTGGAAGATAAAGACGAAGTTGTTTGAGATTGTTCTGAGGCCATAAGAGAAGTGTGTTCCTGCTTATGCCTTCGACGACAAGAATGAAAGGGGACGAGATCGAAAAGGGGAGTGATAATAGAATAGAGGGCAAGAGACTTTGTATGTTGAGAGTGTACATTGTAAACTCTTCTATTGTTTGATTCCCATATTGAAGAAGTAGTCAGTAGTTCTGTGGAGTAGATCTGTTGAGATCGAATCACGTTAAATATGTTGTGTTCTTTTTTTTTTGTTTTCAATTCCGCTGTAGTGTTCTTGTTGGGATATTTCTTCCAACAAGTGGTTCAAAGATCCTGAGGGGGGTGTTTAGATCGCTCCAAACTCGGCTCCAAACAACCATTTCTCTACTAAGGGTTTTAGACTGCAAGCATGAGAACTCTATGCTGGAATGGTAGAGGAATGTTGAAGGTCTCTACAGTTCAGATGCTAAGGTGATTAACTAGTACATGCGCCCTGAAGTTCTGTTTTTGATAGAAACTCTTTCGGATAGTAGTAGAATTAGGAAATGGATGCAGTCTAGTAGTTTTAAGTATTTTGTTAGTATGGATTGTAAATTGTAATGGCCACTCTGGCGGTCTGGTCTTTGTTTTGGACTGAGACGGTTAACAATACTATTGTGTCAAAGTCCACAAATGTTTTTTGTGTAAAAGTGACCCAAAAAAATGATCAAGAGTGGATTCTTTTGCTTTTGCATGGGAGTCCCAACAAGATGAATAGGAATTCAGTTTGGTAGTACATACTACAAGTCCCTCAAATATTTGATTTACCATGTGCTCTGATTGGGATTTTAATGAAGTCTTTGGTTTCAGGATAAAGGGAAAATCACAGTTTTGGTCCCTTATCTATACCATCGTTACACTTTTAGTCCCTTTTCTATTGAAAACTCGCACTTTTAGTCCATTAACTATCCTTTTTTCGCAGTTTTGATCCCTCTTACTGGTAAGTTACCATTAACTGATGAAGTCAATAGTAATTTGGACATTTTTTAAAAACTTATAAAGTGTTCTAGGCAAAACATAATAATTCAAAACTTAAAAAATTAACAAAAAGATAACCTTCTTCAAACAAAGGGTAATCCCGGCTTACAAATCATCATTATAAATTTTTTCCTCCACCATTTTCAAAGATTCATCGTCATCAAAATTCATCGGATTACACAGCGGCCGGAGGAGGAGGAATAGCCAGAGGAGCTTACCCATGGTGTACCCTCTGTGGCTTTCTTTCCCTTTATTCTTCTTTTACTTGTGCCTTCGGTGAAATGACAGAAGTAATGCTTAGGGTGATATCAAGCCGAGCCTAGCCCGAACATCACTATGTTCGAGCTTGGCTCAGCTTGCTAGTACCAGGAGCTCGAGCTGAGCTGTTTAGGTTTTCGAGCTCAAGCTCGGCTCGGGTGGAGGAGTATCTCATTTTTCCATTTTATAATAATTTTTTTTAGGAAGTAAGAAATAATTCCTACTTAATTGAGATTGTAGTTACAAAAATTATTCATTTATCAGTGCCAAACAATGCCTAATAGACTTATAAAATGAATTTTAAGTGCACGAATGCTAGTAAGAGCTGACCTCCTTCTCCTTTATAAAGGTATTTGTCCTTCATTTTTTGATAGTAAACCGATGTGGGATGTCGATGTGGGATGTGGGTGGGTGGGTGGGAGAAACGCGGAAAAATTGAAAGGATAGAGCAGGGATTCGAACCCGCATTCGCTGCCAGCCAACTCTCACGGAAATCCACTTACCAACATGCCAAATTTATTTATGTATCAATTAAGACGTTTGAGAATTTATATAGATAATTTTTATAATATAGAATAAAAATTATAATTAGTATATTCATTGAACTTTTATCGAGCTGTTCGCGAATGTAATCGAGTTTTTATCCCCTTTGTTCATTTATTGTTCGTTTATTAATCAAGCCTAAAATCTTGTTCGTATTCGTTTATTAATAAATGAACGATCTCGAACCGAGTTTTTAACGGTTCGAGCCCGAGATTGTTCGTGAAGTTCATGTTCATTATCAGCCCTAGTAATGCTGCTAGTATTGTTATTCCGGCGGTTGCTCCGCTGCCTCAATCGAAAGGTTGTCCGTTTAGGCCTAGCATAGCTGTAATAGTTGGAGTTGCGACATCCCAGTTTCACCATTCACATACAAGGGAGTGGCTTAACCGGATGCCTGCTTGGTTTGCACCAGGTTTCAGTATCGTTCAGAATAAACCAACCATATTTTATTTCAATAATGCTAATAATGTTACACAGTCTTATTTTACAAAATTCTCAAAAATACAGAGCAATTAAAACCTTTTCGCTCTTTACTTCAACAGCTATTACAGGGGTTTACGTCGTCCTACTTTCAATAGTGAGCACAGTCGTCCTCAAACAACCTATTTGTTACAATTTCATGGAAACAGAAAACAAAACAGGAAAATGGAATGAGCCTATACCCAGTGAGAATTCACCATTTTTGCAAACATTTACTGAGTTGTATAAATTACCCATGTATATAATTCAATCAAATCCTAACAATTCCACCAACCCACTAGCAGAGCAGTTGTAGCATGGAGCATTGAAGGCAGGTCTTAGTCCTTTAGACTGAAAGGAGGGTTATTGTTTCATGGAGAATTCAACGCTACAGGCTGAAACTATAGCAGCATGAAGGCACTCTGAAAGGCACAAGAAAGCCAGGGAATCGGGATTTTCTAAGGGGCATACTATTCGCAGTAACCGTTTTATTATTCACAGTAATATTTTTTATGAAAAGTCTATTTTGCTCTTTAGCTAAAAAAAATAGTAATTTGGTTACTGCAAATAGTAATTGTGAAAATACCGCCCACTTTGGGCGGTATTTTCGGTCAAAATACCGCCCATCCCCGGCAGTATTTTGGGTGAAAATACCGCCCGGGCGGTTTTTTGAGTCGGAGCCCGGCGGTATTTTGGGGTCAAAATATCGCCAGGCGGTATTTTGGCGGTATTTTCACCCAAAATACCACCGGGTGGTATTTTCACCCAAAATACCACCGGGCGGTATTTTCACCCAAAATACCGCCCCGAAAAATTTTTTAGAAGAAAATACCGCCGACGCCCGGTGGTTTTTGGGTCAAATACCGCCCATCCCCGGCGGTATTTTGGGTGAAAATACCGCCGGGGATGGGCGGTATTTTGACCCAAAATACCACCGGGCGCCGGCGGTATTTTCTTCTAAAAAAATTTTTCGGGTCACTGCCCCGAACCCCACCAACTCACCGCGAAAGCTGTACTTGGATTAAGTTGCCTTTGATACCACGTTATAGAAATGTTAGAATTTGAAAAGAGAAGAAAAAAACATGAATAATGTATAGATTATTATTTTTTTTTTGTTGTTAAAAAATCAATTTTACGTAAAAAAAAATGTATACATTGTTTACTTACCGTGTAATATGGATTGTCCTCGTGACTATCGGCCATAATTAAAGTGAAAAGGATTCTTTTATTTTTTAAAAATCTAAGGGACTTTTAGACATTTTACAGTAAAATGTTACTGTAAATAGTAAATTGGTTACTGCAAATAACAGTTCCGTTTTCTAAAATTCTGATTAAAACTGATTGCCTTAGCCTACTAAACATCATGAACAACGTTGTCAGTCCCAGCCTACTTCTGGAATATCTCTTTTCTGATATTAAAGAGGTCTGTAATGGCATAGATAGAGTTATATTCCTAAAAGTAGACAGGAAGGAGGGTAGGAAGTGCATAACTATGCACAGAGCCTTTTGTAACCAGCATATCTGATGCTAAAGGCTAATACAAAATTGGTTTTTCCAAAAAAAAAAAAAAAAAAAAAAAAAAGCCTTTATGGATGAGAGTTCGTTAACATTACATTATAACAAAAATAATTAATTTTCAAATATTACGGTTCCCTACCATACATTAATAAAATCATTACTTTGCAAATATAGTAAAATTCATTGGAATCGTAGTTTCTGGTACTATTTACTAACACAAAATGAGTCATTAAAATCGATTATTTTACCCCTTTAATACCGAATTTCCTCCTTTTCCATTCCGGTGCGAATGATTTTTTCAGCTTATCAAAATTGATTATTCGGGACCCGTGTTAAAAGTCCAGATCTTCAAAGCTGGTTATTTGTAAAACGGTGTTAAAGTAGAAAATTTATTTTTTAAAAAAAAATTAACAGAAAAATATGAAAAAATATAAAATAATTTAAAAGAACGCTAATATATGACACAAATAAAATAAAATGTGCAAAAGTAGTTAAAAACCAATCAATAAATTCAAATAATTTATAAAAGGCAAATTGTATATTAACGTGTAACATTTTACGTATACCAACCTTTGCAATAATAGAAATATCTTTATTACAATCTAAATGATAATATATTCATCTTCCTCTTCGTCTTTTGCTTTCCCTTCAACTCTTCGTGAGTTTCATCTTTCTTTTCGTGTACCTAGAGTTTCCTCTTCCTCTACTTATTCATCTTCCTTTCGTCTTCTACCACCATCACTTTCCTCTTTGAAAGTACACTCATACTCTCGAGAGGTCTTTGAAAGGTACGCTCATCCCCTCAAGTGGCCTTAGGTGATGTCGAAAGGCTATTGACCAACTCAGCCGTTGTCATCCTTCATATATTCTCTGTCATTCTTAATATTTAACAAACCGGATTGGACGTTGAACCAGTCGATCTCAGGGGTTGAGGGTCAGTCATTTTTAATTAATTTTTATAATATTAAAAAGGTAATTTAAAAAGGGACAGTAATAATATAAACTCTCAAACGTCTAATTTAGCATATAATGAACATGCTTAGCCTAATGACTAATCAAGCCTGCATAAGAGTATGCTCTTATTGTAGATGAGGGTTTGACTCCCTACATGCACGGTACAATTAATTTTTACACATGTTTCAGGTTTCTCACATCCCACATCGGTTATGAAAGGAAATAAGTTCCTTTATAAAATGAGAAGGACTACAAAAAAGTTTTAAAAAGAAGAAAACACCAAAGAAAAAAAAAAAAAAAAAAAGAAGTTGAAAATCAGGTTGTAACCGGGAATCCAAGTCAAACCCCTGCTATAATGGGAAGAATATTAGTACCCAAAAGAAAAATATCTGCCAATGAACAAAGAATCCAACATATATAACCCACAGGAAAGCAATCTAGTGCTATTGTCCTTGTTGATTTGGTGATAATAGCCTTAGGTTGCTTTCAATCAGATTTTACCATTGGCTTTTTACAAGTTCATTCATAGAGTTTTTGGCTACTAATCTTCTTCCTATTATAGCCAATATAGCCCTAGGTTTTTGTCACGCCCCAATCCCCATTTTGGCTCTCAATTTTTCAATCATACTTCTGTATTTTCTTTAAGTGTTAGTAAAACCGTGCCTGAAAAACTTCAAGCACACCCGTCACATTCCCACCAACTGCACCATGCGACTACCATTTAACCAAGAAAATATATAGTAAGAAACTCGAGAGAGCTTAAAACAAGTTAATGTTCTAAGTTTTCCCAAATTTTCAACCAACACCAACCACCCTTTAGTACAATATACTCGGAATTGGTGATGGGACTGAAAATAAAACCTGTAAAATAAAACAAACCAGTAAAAATTAGCATGCTTTCTCAGTAATCTAAGAAATAAAACAAAACCAAAATAAAGTGGATCGATTTGGACTGCAGGGGTTGCCGATTCGGTCTAAAACAATTTGTGAAAAATAACCTTTATTGCTTATAGTACCAAAAAAAAACAAAAGGAAAAAAAAAAAAAAAAAATTAAATGGAGGGTTTATATCGAATTGGATCCAGATTTGATTGAAATGGACTGAAGGGATCCAGATTCGACGTAAACCGTTTAAATAAAATCAGTGAAAGATGCATTTAGTACTCTACTAAAAACGAGAAATATCACAACACAAAAAAAAAAACAAGGGGTTAGATTGAATGAGACAGTGGGGGTCTAGATTTGACCCTATACCATTAAAAAAAATAGTAAAGGATGCATTCAGTACACTAAAAAAAGAGAGAAATATCACAACACCAAAAATTACAGGGGTTTATATCGAATCGGACTGTAGGGATCCAGATTGGACCTAAAACGTTAAAAAAAAAAAAAACTAATAAATCGTGATTTTGGAACTTAAAAAGAATATAAATTAAAACCAAAGAAGAAAATTATTACCAAGGATTAGATGTAATCGAACTCCGGTGGTCCATATTTTAAATTATTAGTTAAAAAAAAAATTGGTCAAAATGCTTTCACAATCTAAAATTTCACAGCACCAAAACAACAACAAACATAGTTTAGCACCTATGAATTGCACTGTAGGTGTACGATCGATCTAGACAAACGAACAGAAAATAATTATTTTATACATGCAGAAGTATATATGGTTATCTTTCTCCGTACCAACTACAAAAATTGGTTCTCCCGCATTGAAGCTTGCCAAATATAACAACAAAAAGTTCAAATCCATGCAAAATATATTCCCAGCATTTAGAAAATAAAATAAAAAATAAAATCGAAAAGATAGCCATTTTTTTACCTATCTGCGACTAATGAATGTGGGTTTTATCATGCCAGAATTGATTTTAGTGGGGACAGCAACGACCAAACAGATCCAAATTTGAGCCAAAAGTTTCAATAGAGATTGCACAGTAAAAATTTAGAATTAATTGGTATATGGAAAATCAGGTGCGGTGTTACAATTATAAACTAAGTTCCGATCTTTTGAATCCTCTTACATGCTTATTGATACTCTTTGAAACCGGTTATTCTAACACTCGAAATACTGAAACTTGGTGTAAATTGTTGTCTTTAAAATCGGTTATTTGAACGCAATGATCCATATTTTTTTTTTAGCTTATACCGTGTTTTATCTTAAACGATTTAAGTGCCGGTGTTGAAGACCCATTATGTAGTAATGATTAATTGAAGGTAAGACATCTAGGATTGTCTTATTTTTTTATAAGAAACAGATCTAGATAGAAACATGATAATAAAGGTTCCAATGTGAATAGTGTGCATGGAATTTCGGATCATGTAAGAAGCACCATTCTTAAACCTTTATTCATTTTGTTATGTGAAATAGATCATGAGTTGTTGTCACCATTGTTACACATTTTAAAAGTACACGAGCTTCATACTATTTTAGTAGCAAAAATAAAAAATAAAGGTTAAAGCACGCAAACATTTTAAATTATGGTAACAACATATTGTAAAAATCACAGATATACAGTTGGATGAATCCACAGAAGGATTCAGAGTTGCAAAAAGAACACAAAAGAAAAACTATGAACCAGAGAGTAATAACAGAGAAACTATGAGCCAAAGAATGAGAAAATTTTTGTTTTCTGTATTATGAATAACTTGACTTTACAATTTGCACAGATCACACTTATATAGCTGTGAATCTGGCGTCTCCAAGAAGTTATCTACTCCAGTTAATTAACTAGGCTAATCAGTTACAATGACAACTGTACAAAAGAAATGAGAAATCTACTAATTAACTAACTGAAGTGGACAGCTGACACAAAGTAACTAACTCACAAACTTGAGTTAATTGTTGACTAACTGATCCATGCAAGTGGCAAGAGTGGTGCCTTCTCTTCGTGTGATTGCTTACTGACTAAGCAACAATTCAGCTCATTGTAGCAACTGAACAATTTTCCAACAGCTCATGTTAGCAAGAGCAAGACTCTCTGTGGCAGCAAAGACGAACTTCAACTTCTGAGATGATATAAGCTAGCTACGAATTCACAGCTGGCGTGGTAGGCATTGCTGATGCTGTTCTTGCTGCTTTATTTTACACATATACACAAATTATTGGGCCAAAGGATTCCATATTAGAGAGTGGTACATACATCGGAAACTATTTTGTGTAGTGACTTGATGCAGCTCAGGTTGGTCAATCAAGCTCCCAAAATAGAAAGGAAAGGAACAAGACCAACTAGTTGGTTCTCTGAAAGGTGCAACTCTTCTAGAGTAGAGATGTTGAATAAAGATTGAGGAATTTCACCACTAAGTTTGTTTGACTTGAGATTTATATAAAGAAGCCAAGGAATGTTTCCAATTCCTGCTGGTATAACTCCTGGGTAATTATAATTGTCAGATACTAAGTAGAGGAAATATTATAGAGACCAACACAAATGAATCTCTCAGGTTATTTTCTCAATTAAAATTCTTTCTGATGGTTCATTTTGCTGAGTAAATGTGAGTGTCATGTACCTGTCAGGCTATTGTTATAGAGATTTAGCTATTGAAGCATAGAAATGTTTCCAATTGTATCTGGTATGCCTCCTGCACCATTAAAATTGTTTTATACCAAGTTATAAGGTGATAGAGATGACGAAAGTGAACCATTTAAGTTGTTTGAAAATACTCTTTTTAGATACATATGACGATTACAAACCTGTCAATCCATTGTTATCGAGATATAGAGAGTGAAGCCCGGTGATGTTTGCAATCTCAGTTGGTATGTCTCCTATATGCAAGATTAAAAATGTTGATACACTGAAAAAGTTACTTTAATTCTTGCACTACAATAGAACTCAAAGATGTAAGTCAAAATAAAGTTACCTGGCATACCTATAAAGTAATTGAAACTGAAGTCAATGGATGTGAGTGCACTGCAATGTGAAATACTATAATGAACTCGGCCTTCAAGTAGGTTAAAACCAAGGTCTAAATATTGCAAGTTCGGATGTCTGAAACATAGATCTTTAGGCAAACTTCCAACGAATCCATTTTTTCTCAAATTGATACTTTGGAGGGAAGAGGAATTTCCCCAACTCAAATCTAATTTCCCTGCCAAAATAGTAAACATAGTATTACAAGTTATTGCTGACATGCTAAGATGATATATATATATATATATATATATATATATATTAACCTATTAAGTTGTTTGCTAAATTAAAACTTTCCTTCTGATGGTTTATTTGGTAAAGTAAATGTAGCTGTCACGAACATACCTGTCAGACTATTGTTATAGAGATATAAATATTGAAGTCCGGAAATATTTCTAATCTCAGTTGGTATGCCTCCTGCATGATTTATAAATATTGATGATTTGAGAAAATTATTTTAATTATTGTACTACAATAGGAAGCAGATATTGAAGTCAGTATAAAGATACCTGTAAAGTTATTTGAATTCAACTGAATATGGTAGAGTCCACTACAGTGTGAAAGACTAGAAGGGATTCTGCCATAAAGTTGGTTAACACCAAGGTGAAAATACTCCAAGTTTGGATGTCTGAAACATAGTTCTTTTGGCAAGCTTCCAAAGAATCCATTTGTCCCCAAACTAATATCCTTGAAGGAAGAGGAATTTCCAAAATTCAAATCTAATTTCCCTGCCAAAACCAATGAGCAGAGTATTTATTAGTCAACGCCAACCTTTTTTAAAGAATGCATACCATTTTCCACCACAAAATACTACTTTTGTGTAACTATTACATTAAAATTGTGTAATTTATCTTTAACTCATAACCCCATTTTTGCACCTTTCTTTTGTTTGGATTGGTGAGGGAATAGAGACCATGAAAATTAACCTGTCATGTGGTTTCCTTCAGATATAAATACAACAGCGATGACATATTCCAAATCGCACTAGGAATCTGACCAGTAAGGAAGTTGTACGGAAGAAACAAGCGTTCAAGATTCATAGTTTTCTTGCCAATATCCTGTGGAAGATTGCCCGATATCGCATTAGATTCAGCCTCCAGAATCCTTATTGAAGATATATTAAAGAGTGTCGAAGGTAGTTTACCTGAAAATAAATAGGATCAAATTAACTATATACACCAAAAAATAAAAATAAAAATCTTAAATTGGGAATATGGTTTTAGTAATCAGTAGAAATTTAAAAAGTAAGTCTTACCAGTGAAACTGTTGCCACCAATATACAACTCCTCTAGTTTTGACAGGTTTCCAATATTTGCAGGCATGGAATTGGTAAATTCATTGTATGACAAATCAAGAAACTTGATTTCTGAGCATTGAGACAGAGTAGATGGTATTGGTCCTGTGAGTCTATTAGCATACAGGAGCAGTTCTTGAATTCGAGTCAGAAACCCAAAGCTCTCCGGAATATGGCCACTGAATTCATTGTGCTGCATCGACAAAATTTGCAATCGCTTTAAATGGCCAATCTGATCTGGAATATAGCCATGGAATTTGTTGTTGCTGATGTCCAGGGAAACCAAGAAGGAGAGATTCCCAACTTCTTTGGCTATTGTGCCTTCCATCCATCCACCGGAAAGGTTCAAGGACGCGACCCTTTCGTGGTTGTGGTTGCAAGTGATGCCAACCCAATTGCAAAACGAGGAGCCTTTGGTCCAATTGGTTGCTAAAAGGGTGGAGGGATCAAATATTATTTGAGACTTTATGGCCAGAAGGGCAGACTCATCTGTTGAAGAATAGCTCGTGAATGGCAGAGAACCACCAGCAACGAAACAGTATTGAATTGAAAAATACAGTAACAATATGGTAGTTCTTGCCATTGGTGGTGTCCTATGGAAAGACAAAAGTTATGAATGGAAGTGGCCTCCTGATGTTAACTATATAAACTCAATTACCTTATCTTATGCTATTTATTGTGCCTAACAGGATTCAAAATCTTACACTATTTATTGTACCTTATCTTATGCAATTTATTGTGCCTAACAGGATTCAAAATCTTACACTATTTTTTAGCTCGGATAGTCTGTCTTACCATACTGTATAATATTTATCAATTGTGTATCACAATGTTAAGTTCATTTTTATTTTTGAAACAGAGTAAATTTACTTTGGGATTGTCATACATAAATGACATACCAAAATCGAGAAAAAAGGTCCTATCTTATCAAACTTATGCAAAATTTTGTATCCGACCTGCTATGTCGTCCAACACTGACAGTGTGCACACAGTTCTTGAAAGCACACTTTTTTTTTTCCTATACAAAAAAGGGTTAAATAAAAAGTGTCGAGTTTGACATATAAGTATTACGAACATGTTTTGATATAGTGAGTTTAGCTGCTATATATTCCCCACTGTTTCTAAAATAAAAATATAAAAGTATTACATATATCATTTGATATATCGTGTATTATTTTAAGAGTTGAAATAGTGCCTATAAAATAATATGTGATGGTAAAGGTAAAAGTAGTGTCTATTTAAAAAAATAGTACATGTAAAACAAAAAGTAGGGCATGTTTTAATTTTTTTAAAAGTTGAAGTAGTGTCTGTTTTAAAAAAGTAATGCTTGTAGTATAAAATTGTCTATATTATTTTTTTATTAAAAAAAAGTATCAATTTTAATGGTAAAATTAGTACATTTTAAAAAAAACTAACCTCTGTAATATAAAAAATAGTGCATCTTTCTAGTTAAACAAAAGAAGATAATGAAGTTCTTGATTTTATGGATAAAATAATGACAATTTTAAAAATAGAAATAGTGTATGTTTTAGAAAGTTACACCTATAAAATAAAATGTATTGATTGTTTCCGAAAATAAGGAGTGTTAAAAAATTCTCTCTTATTTTTATACATCTTTTCAAACAGAGGAAAGAAAAAGGAAAAGGCTATGAGAATGAAGACTTAAGTCCAATAACACGTGTGAAATTGACTTCTTTCTTTGACAAAACCTATCCCTGTTATATATCTTGGCCCGAATGGGACGACATATTTGACTTAGCAAGTCTGAACCCCCACTTCCATTAAATTCAACAATGCGAGTTGTCTATTTGACTTGGCTCCTGCAAGTATCAATTGCAGAAAGAGTGAACTTAAAAAAAAATTGTCACAATACTTCTTGGAAGTGTTCGATTTGATAATTAAACTTTTTTTGAGCTATAAATGTTGATCATTATACTATTTTAAACAGGCAAAAAATGTCATTTCGCCGTTCGACTCTGTAAGAGCTGACGGGATTCCCATCACATGCCTCACTATAACTTTATTTAAGGGCAATTTTATCGATTTACTGTTTATCTTCTTCTCCAAATTAACACAAACTTCCAAAACTTCTCCACCTTCCTCCTCCCTCCTCCCTGGCCGTCGGCCTCCCCTCCCCTAGAGAAGTTGCCATTATTTGATTCAGTGCGGCCCATAAAACTACAACAAAACCATTACTAGCAAAAATAAGCATTCACACACAAAACACCAAGTTCGTACCACTTAAGAATAGGGAAATATCTTTTGGACAGAATCGATCCAAGACCGATATACTGTGCAAGGGTTCCAGCTTTTTATGTTCCTTTTCTACCCTTGATGGTGGAAAGCCACATAAGTACCACATCAGTAGAGAGCATGTTTACACACGATCGGATTCAATACACCAAACTCACATCAGACCTCTCTCTTTCTTCATTGATTTCTTTCTTTCTCCCCTAATTTTTTTATTATAAAAAATGACTGTTTTGATTTATTTTCTTTCTTTTTTTTTTTGAAACTTTACAGTGATTAATTTTTCTTTTTTCACTTTTTGTATGTTTTTAGAAAATTTTTAGTTTAAATGTACATTTTAATAAGTGCATTATATCAAATATTTTTTTAAATGTATCATTTTAATACGTATGTTGTATCAAATATTTTATTTAAATGTATCGTCTTAATAAGCACGTTGTACAAAATAATTGCTTAAAATGTATTATTTAAATACATACGTTTTATCAAATATTTGATTTAAATGTATCGTTTTAATACGCACATTGTATACTCGATATTTGATTTAAATGTATCATTTTTATATCCACGCTTTGTATCAAATGTTAGCTTTAAATGTATCATTTTATTATGCATGTTTTAGTGAGTATGTTTGGAGGTAAAAAATTACAATGTGATTATCAAAATTCTAATGAAGACATCCACAACGAGCTAGGAAAAGAAAAAGCCACAATCAAGAGCTTTCATGTTCTTTCTCCTTCATCAAAATTATAAAAGCTCACCACTTTGTCGATAGTCATCCACATTAGAATTATGTTCTTGTCACAATCAGGAGCAGAAGTAGTTATCCACAATCACGAGTTTTCATAAATCTTCTCCTTTCTTGTACGTATGACGAAGAAGAGGAAGGTGAGGAGAGAGGAGAGACAAGAAAAGAAGGCGTAAGAGAAAGTTGATAAGAAAAAAGAGGAAGAAGATAAGAGAGAAGAGATGCGGTTGTTATCATTACTATCCACCTAGGAGAGAGAATAACCTCCACACTTGACGGCATTTTTTATTTTTCTACTGAGGCACTGACGTGGATTTTTACTCACGCGCCTCAGTCTCGTCGCCAATCGGGCCATTTAATGGCTCCCTTAAGAATAGCCCACAATCAAACATACAAAGAAAAAAGAATTAAGGTAGGCAACCCCAATAAGAAAATGCAACAGAGAAAATAACCAAAAACTATCAAAAAACTGGGTCATTGACACCAGATATTTACCCCTTTTGACACTGGATTTTGAGAAATCTGCAGCTGGTGTTAGTGATACATGATGTTAAAAATCTCGGATAATTCAAATCGGTTTTCCCGACACCGATGTTAATGACTTGATAATAAACACAGGCTAATTGCAACCAGTGTTAGTGAAGAAAAGAACCAGTGTTACAAGCTTTTAAAATTTTTGTATTTTATTAAAATTTCTTACATATTTACACCATTTGAGTTCTAACGGTTGTTAAAAGTCGTTACACTTTCACATCGAATATTTCTATAAACATGTGTTAGCCACTATTTTTCAAAAATATATATAATTGATGAAAAAAAAGTAGCCCCCTGCAAATATATATATATACATATATATATAAACATTATATATACAAATACAAATGAATTAATATATACACTACATAATTTAAAGTGCCAATGCTTAGGTAATATATACACACAATACATAAAATTAAAGGGTCAATATTGTGAGACACTATAAATTTTTAATATTAAAATTCACCTCTAGAATATTTAGAGGTATTAAAAAAAATATTTGCTTACAATATTTACTAAGTTATAGAATTTCTTTAAAATGAATTGTAATCTAAACTATTTTCTTAGGAATATTTATAAAATTATGAAATATTTTCTTTAAAAGAATTTTTCTTACTATAATTTCAATTTTAATTTGTGTGTTTAGATTTGATTATTTTGATTCTTGATTTCAAGATATGTTGTTAGTTTAAGTAGGATATTATTTAAGAATTTATTTAATTCTGGAAAATAAGAAATATAAAATAGAAAATAAATGAAAAACAATTTTAAAAAAGGTCAATCGGTTTTACCTAGTGCCGGTTCGGGTACCGATCTGACCGCTATAAATAGTAAAAAAAGAGAAAATTATAACCGCCTAAAGAGCGATTTTACCTAGTCACCAATCGAATAAAACTGATTGGAGTATAATGACAAAAAACTTCGGACCGGTTTTACCCAGTCTCGGAATGATTAAAACTGATCCGATCGGTTTTTTAACCAGTTCCCGAAGCGGGTAAAACCGATCGGGGAATAGAGATGAAAAAAATATCTTCTTCAATGTCCAATGGCGAGCTACAAAGCTGGGGGTCTAGGACCCCTAGGTTTTTAGCCTTATAGGACCAGGGGCCTATAAATAGCGCTTGATCGTTTTACAAACATCCATTTCGCAGAATCAAAGATCAAAGGTAGGAGAAAGTAGAAAGTAGAAAAGTTAGAAAAAGTTAGGAAAAAATAGAAAAGAAGGATTTGGAGAGTGAAGTTGGATTGCTAATCTGAGGGTTGTGATCAAAGAAGCCTCAGGAATCAAAAGGTAAGCAATCTTGAATTACTAGAACGTTATATCCTAGAATTATAATGCAAAAAGTATGAATTAGTTCAGTTTTGTAGTTTCTTAATAGTTAGATTGATTCTTGAATTTTTGAACGTTAGAAATGTGATATGGAATGTTAGAAATGTTGCAGGAGTATTGTAGAATATATTTTTAGCAAAAAGAATCAAAGCAAAACAAGTTTTGTGCACAATTTTAGCCAAAACCCAAAGCAAAAGGTTGAAGGAGGTTTCTGGACAGCAATCAGTTTTAACCGATTGGGAAATTGGTAAACCGATTGCCCTTGCTCAAGAAAACCCGTTAAAACCGATTTCATTCAGGTAAAACCATTCCGATTGGTTTTTACCGATTCCGGAGCGGGAAAAACCAATTGCTCATTTTCTGAAAATAGTAGGAGCAGTTTTAACTGGTCTCCAAATGAGTAAAACTAATCTGAAGGTTTTCTGAAATATTTCGGAGCGGTTTTAACCGGTCATCAATCGGGTAAAACTGATCCGACACTGAAAAATGGATTTTTGAATAATTTTAATTCTTTTGTTTATTTCTTTATATATCCTTTTGTAAATCTTTGGTAAAAATATTTTAACAATCATTTAAAGGGTTCTAAATTTATATTTTCTCAAGTTAAGTAGTTAATATAATTTTTGTTTATTTATTGGTTATTTCCGAAATAAAAATTAAAAATAGAGTTTAAATGTTATAAACTCTTTTAAAAGGGGAAAATAAGAAAATTAGTTTTATGGCATGAAACTTATATTTTCTTTAAGATTATCACTACTACAAAAATGACTTTTAATGGCGGTTTTTTAGGGCTTTTAATGGCGGTTTTCGGCATTTTAAACCGCCATCTATCCGGCAGCCGTAGAAAGTTTACGGACTTTCTACGGCGGTAGTGAACCGCCATAGAAAGTTCGGACTTTCTACGGCGGTTTTGAAAAAAACCGCCGTAGAATGTCTACTTTCTACGGCGGTTTTGAAGATAACCGCCGTAGAAAGTACCAAATTTGTAAAAAAAAATTTAATATTTCATTTTTTTTCTCTACATTCAAAAAATATATATCAAAAACAGCAGGAACAACCTTAGAAAGGTTTTGATATATATATATATATATTTCAACTTTATTCAAAATATATATATCAAAAACTTCCATGCTAATAAACCGAACAACCACCAAACTTCACAAAATTTTTCCGTGCATCCATCAAATTATAATTAATTTAATCATTAACAACAAGAACAATACAATAATCAGATATAACACTAATCAAACCCGAATTTAATCATTCATCATCACACCAAACCCGAATTTAACACTAATAATAAACCCTAGGCCAATCACAATAATCAAGTAACAATAAAATTTGTAAAACTTAAATAAAGTTGAAACTATTCTATATTACCTTTTTTATGATTTGAAGCCCACAACAAAGACCGATTGTGGTGAAATTATGATGGGGGATTAACTCCAAGTGGTGGGTGATGGCCGATTAAGAAACCATATCCGGAGTTGGGTGACCGCGGATCTTGTTATCAACGCTGCCGGAAGAACGACTTCAGAGAAGACAGAGAGAAAAAAACCGATGGAGAGAGGATGGGCGTCGGCAACGAGAGAACGTTTCAGTTTGCTGGAGATGGAAACAGGGGGAAGCCGCGGCTGGCTGGAGATGGAAACAAAGGGAATCCCTTAAAATTCAAACAAAATCAAGTTTCTATAGCGGTTTTTATTAAAACCGCCGTAGAAATGGACTTTCTACGGCGGTTTTAATTAAAACCTCCATAGAAAGTAACTTTCTATGGCGGTTTAATTACAACCGCCGTAGAAAGTCCATTTCTTTAATAAATCCGCCTTAGAAAGCCCGTAATTGTGAATTCCCGCCCGTTCCTCTATTCCTATTAATTTCTAGTTTTTCTATTTTTGTAAATTAACCTCCAAATTTTTTTAAATTTAATAATAAATATGTATTTTACTATTTATCAATTTTTATAGTAAAATTCATCATATTTATTAATTATACGGCGGTTAGAAATACAACCGTCTGGAAAGGGACTTGAAAACCGCCGTAGAAAGCGGTTAGAATAAAACCGCCGTAGAAAGTCACCTTTCTACGGCGGTTATCAAAAACCGCCGTAGAAAGTCCCTTTCTACGGCGGTTTATTTCTAACCGCTGTAGAAAGGGACACCGTAGAAAGTCCCTTTCTACAGCGGTTTTATATAGAACCGCCGTAGAAAGTCCGTACTTTCTTTTTAATGGCGGTTTGTTCTTTCCGCCGTTAAAGCACCGCCGTAGAAAGTCCATTTTGTAGTCGTGTATGAATAATTTCTTTATTGATTTACTTATTTTCAAAATAAAATAGAAATAACTTTTAAATATCAATTAGTATACGCTCTTTTTAGCAAAATTAAATAAATTAGTTTTACGCCATTATTTAACTAAATTACTAGAATCCATAAGAAGTTTAAAGAATCTTAGATTTTATTAGTTGGGAATAAATACTGAATTTTTGGAACATGAAATGTATGCAGATCGGATAGATAGCACGTGAGCTTATATCTTCGGACCGAGGTAGTTTATCCCTGTAAATGGATACCATTTTAATGCAATTAATAATTGAATCTGCATTGAACTGAATTGTGTAACATGTTTTATACGCTTTTAAAAAATGTTTGAAATACTTTGTTTTTAAACTACCAGTTGTGTTTACTTACCAGCTGGAATACATATGGACTAATTATGTTTTAGTTGTACTTTCTTTATGCACTGAATCTGTTATATGACCATGAGTATGTCGGATCCATTATATGTGTGCAATTTGATCCTACAAGCCAGTATAGGGCTTGGTCGTCTGGATCATCTGCATTCCTGATTTCGAAATCAGTTCCGAATTTTGGGGCCCATATATGTCTGTATCTGTTTGGGAGTGGCTGAAAATATAATATATATGATTCTGATTCCGATATATCTGCGAGGTGAACCGGTTAGTTCGTTAATATAGAACTTTAACGACCTCCCTTCATTTTTGATATATGTATGTGAATTATGCATGAGTCATGACTACTATATGATAGGATTTGCCTGATTTATATGCATGGGTAATTTTTGCAACTCGGGAAATGTTTGCGAAAACGGTGAACTCTCACTGGGCAATGGCTCATTCCATTTTCCCATTTGGTTTTCTGTTTTCAAAATAAATTGTTACAGATCTTTGGTACGAAAATTAATATGCTCACTGGGTCAACTTGAAGTACGGAAATAATGGAATACAACTAGAAGGCGGGATTGATAGAGATGGGCTTATACTCTGATAAATCACATACTTTAGGCTGTATAAATTTTACTGTATTTTAATAAAGAATAAAATTATTACGTTCTACATACTCTGAGTCCTGGTGCGAGCCAAGCAGGCATCCGGTGAAGCCAATCCGTTGTATAGGGGTGGTGAATTTGGGGTGTCACAGACATGATATCCGAGCATTAAGACTTGGGATATATAAGGAAGAATAAATTGGCCTTAGGGTTTGGGATAGATAGAAAGGGATTTAAGTAAATATTAGGATGAGAAAAATTTTAAAGCTTTAAATGCGAATTTTGACATTGAAATATGTATGCCTGAATATATATGCTATATGAGATCTTTTAATAAATGATAGGCTTTAAGTTAGAAATAATGAATAAACTTACATGATTTGAAACTATTTTATAGATAAAGATGGCAATGATGCAGGCTAAACAGCGAGACCTTGATAATTTTCGACCGATGGAATTTAGACTTTGTTGCGAAGGTGGTATGTTAATGTATATTTTAGGAATGCCTATTAGACCAACCGGTTGTGAGTGTTGGCGTGGAAACTCCTTTCCTAACCAAGTAGTAGGAGCAATAGAGGTTGAAAGAAACTGGTTAAGAGATGACTTAGCTGAAGCAAAGCAGGAACTGGTATCAAAAGATGCCCAGATAGGAGAGTTGCAATTAGCACTGGCCGGATCACAAGATAGAGTAGCCCAAGTGGAGGCACATTTAGAATATTGCCAATGCTAGATAGATACAAATAGCTATTTTATAGATTATTATATCAGGGATATTGGATGTCTGAGAGCCACCATATGGGATGAAAGCATAAGAGCTAAGAGGCTTTAGGCGATATAAGCGATGCCTGTGAAATGGTTGAAAGAGGAGCCGACCGGTTAATTTAAGTACCCACCGCCCAGAACTTCAGTGGTTTCAAGGACTCGGTTAGACTCCTGCATAGCTGGATTAAGATCGAGATGTACAGGGTAACCATAGTGGCAGGACAACTAGCGTTACCTGTAAAAGATCTTAGCGCCCAATCCGTAAACTAAGTCATGATACCTGTAGATAAGGAAGCGGGACCCTCGGGGCATCCGAAGGAAAAGTAGACAGAAGAAAGCGGACTATAAAAGTAATAGCACTTAAAATATGTGTAAATTAGGTGTGTAAGTATTACTTGTAATATTAGTGAGTATTAATAAGAAGCATCGTAGTAAGAATAATATGAATGCATGTAAAGTAAGGTTGCCATAATTTCGATTGTATCCCCCCCCCACCCCCACCCCTTATGCGCTTATTTATTGTACCTAAATTACTTTATTATTTCTCTTTAATTACTTTACTTACTTTATGAAATCCCAATTGTCAATAGCAACCTAAGAGGGGGAGGGGGTGAATTAGGTTCTTGACCCTTTAAAAATATTTCTTCTACAAAGAATATCAACTTTGAAAAACCATTTTTAAAGACAAGTATAAAAATAGATTTTACAAAGTGAGGTGTGTGATTTGCAAAATGTGAAAGCAAATAAATAATCACATAATTGTTATTTGTAGTGACAATTTTACTATTTGTAGTAACATTTTTCTGTGAAAAGTCTATAATGCTCCTTAAGTTTTTTAAAAAAATAAAAGAAATCATTTTCAATCTAATTATGGCCGATAGTCATGAGGACAATCCATATTACACGGTAAATAAATAATCTATACATTTTTTGTATGTAAAATTGGTTTTTTAACAAAAAAAAAAAACAATCTATACATTTTTCATGTTGGATTGGGTTTCTTCCAAAATACCGCTCAAAGTGGGTGGTATTTTGGATCAAAATACTGCCCTTTGGGTGATATTTTGGTAATGTTCCTGCAAATAGGGGGCGGGATTTTGGAATATATTTTTTCAATGACGAGATTTCTGGCAAAATAGTTTTGTCAATCTCGGGCCAGACAGGGTTTTTTCTGTTAACAAACAAACTTTACGTAAAAAAATGTATAGATTGTTTACTTACAGTGTAGTATGAAAAATATTAAAAAGAATTTTTTTTTAGCTAAAGGGCAAAATAGACTTTTCATAGAAAAATGTTACTGCAAATAGTAAAATTGTCACTACAAATAGTATGCCCCAATAATCAAACCAATAACACACCAAATTTATAGTGGTTCGGACTCCCCTTGAATCTTAGTCCACTCCCCAGATTCTACAACTTGCGATTTCTAATCAACTAAGAAACACTTAAAGGAGTGTTTCAATCCCTTACAATTGCTTAAGATTAATCTCTTAATCTCAAGACTTTCCCATTGCCTAAGGCTAGCAATGAATCTTTTGCCCTATCCTTCCTGAAGGACTTTAGGTCTTACTCAAGACTTCATTGCCTAGTAATTAGGACTTTTCTCAATCAACCTCTTGATCAAGACTTTGACAAATGCCTATCTTAAATCTAAGCTAGGACTTCTTCCCTTTGCCTAATCCAAACTCTTGGATAGGTCTTTAACCCCAATGCCCAACTTACCTCAAATTGGGACTTGCACAATTGCCCAAACTCAACCTCTTGAGTTGGGTCTCTCCTTCTCTTCTTGCTCCCTCATTCTTCTTGCCTAACTCTTTAGTCAGGAGCTTAGGACTTTGCCTAATACATATTGCCTTCACTCAAACTCTTGAGTTAGGACTTTTCTAAATGTGTTTAGAAAGATAAAACCTCCACAATGGAGTTTACAATGACAAACAATAAATTGGCACAAAGGCCTCTTTCCAGTCCTACCTTAACAAGCTAATTTGACATACAAATCATTGAAATAAAGCTTGAGAATGTTTTTTAAGTGTAGGATACTTGAAAAGGATGATTAGCCTTCAATTTTGAGCTTAGGGGTATTTATAGGAGTGAAGAAATCACTTCAAACGATCATATAACGGCTATTTTTTGCTTCCCAATAGAGGTTCGAGGTCGCGGTTCGACGTCGAAGGTCGGGTTAGATGCTCTACTCCAGTAACCTCAAAGGGTGTCTAAGCTTGATTCTGGACAAGGTTCGAGGTCGAGGTTTGACGTCGAAAGGTTGGGTTAGAAGCTTTATGGGCATTCTTGTTTTGCTTGCTGTTTCTTCGTTATAGCTCCGTTTTCTTTGCCATTTTTTGCGTTGTTCTTCTCATGTGAGTTGGTGTGCTACTCAGACGCCTTGACCCATATTTTGAATTCCAACAGCTAGGGTTTTATTTTGAATATGTCTAACGGCTAGTTAGGTTCGACTTTGAATGGGTGTCGTCCCTTGGTCTCGAACATTTCTGGGCAACTAGCTTTGATACCGAAGGCTTGTCGACACTCGGTGTCAATACTGCACTTGTTTCATACATTTTGAATTAATTCCAAACCCGAGAGCTCAAATGGTGTCGTCTGCATGTTGAGGCTTCGACTTCGAAGGTGGCTCGACGTTGAGAGCCTATCGAGGCTCGAGTTCGAAGCTTTCTGGGCAGCCTTCCACTTCGAAAGGATTTTATCAAGCATTTTATCATCCAAGAAACTTTAAATACTCAAGTAGTTTATGCATAAAGATTCAAACCATCCAAAACATGCATATTTTCAAGGTCAACTACTTGGTTAAGCTTTTTCAATTTTAAGCATATAAAGCATACAATATTTGAAAGTTGCAATTTTCTAGCATTTAGCCTCAATTTTTTCATGCAAGCAACTTCAAATCATCGATTAATCCATGCTTAAAATATCAAATACACTACAGCATGTATATTTCGTAAGTCAACCACTTGGTCAACCGTTTTCATGTAATGCAAACATGCTTAATTCTTGCTATCTTCATATGAAAAGTTTTCAACTCTTTTAAAATGCAAGAATTTCAATATACCAAAGATGACGTAGATCCTAATGCATCACTTTAACTCTAAAATATGGCATTCTAGGATTATATCACTCAAAGACTCATTAACAAAGGCAAGTTTTGAAATTTCATCAAATTTTATACATTTTGCCTATATCATCTCTTCTTGAGTCTTTTAATATCAAAATTGGCCTTAGCATATTTCAAATATCATTTTAAGTACATTAGACCAATTTTCATCATCTAAGCATGAAAAAGTATAAAAGTCAACCTAAAGTCAAACTTCTAGCTATTTTCCATTAAAGCTCATAAACTCCTAAGAACTTCCTCAAAACATGCTTTTAATCAAAATGATTCAAGGATATGAAGTTAACATACAAGTCAACTTTCTCATTTAAGAACAATATGCATATTCAAATCAAACTATGCATTATATATGGCATATCCATCATTTTGAATTCAATTCACACATGTTCATCATATTCAACTCAGTTTGCATATAATCATCAAAACAATTATAAAGCCAAAAAAGTGAGTTAAGATAATACATGTTACCTCAAATGAGCATTCAATTGGCTCATTACCATTCTTGAAGCCATTTTTGCAATTTTTGCATTTTTCACATTTGGCTCCAATCAACTATCCTTGCTACTTTCAAGCATCTTTTCATTGAGATTTAGTGGATAAAGTAGCATCAAGGACCTACAAAGAAATCAAGCACAATATTTTAGTACCCAACACTTATTGGGTCCAAGGGGGTTAGCTTGTTCCTTTACTTTTCATAACTTTCTACCCTTTTTCACATTTTTTTCTATCAAAGCATTTGGGTGAAAGATGACCTTTTCTACCACAATAGTCACACATAATAGGTGCATCTAATGAAGGAAATGTCCTAACATTTCTTCTATATGCATATGGCACTCTGTTATAATTAATTACACTATGCCTCCTTAATGGCATATGAACACAATGATTCTTTCTAAAATGGGAAGCGTTATATAACCTAGAATCATTGTTTCTATCATAATATCTCCTAGGTTCATTTCTAAATGAACTATGCACATTCATATATCTTGGAGTAAGATAAGATGCATGAGCATTTAACAACCAAATATCCCTCTTTGGGGCACATAAATCAAAATTATGAGGATGACAACAAACTTCACTATGCCTATGAGGAACATGCATTTTTCTAGGCATATAAAATGAATAATCAATTAAATTCACATCATTTTTAATCTTAGAAGACTTTTTTTCTTTTCATACAATCATGCATGATTAGTCTTCTTTGTAGCTTAAACAGTTGGATAGGAAAATTTAACATCACTATTTGAAGCATTAACAAAGGTAGTAGAAGTAGAAGGCATATCACAATTTTGGTTACTTTCATAACCGAAGTCATGTTTACCATTTCCTACCTTTTGTTTGCCTAACAACTTTTCTAAGGTCAAAATTTCAAGACTTGCACTCAAGTCTTGAATTTTCTTTTTCATGCATTCATACTCATTTTTCAACAAATCATATGAACTAGCCTTTTTATGCAATTTCTCATTCTCTAAGGCATGCCTCATAATACCCTTTCAAATCAATGTACTTTGCATCTTCATTCTCTAGCAAAGTACTCATTTTATCTACTTTGATTTTTAAGTCATCATTTAGAGTTTTCTTCTTTTAATGATGCCACATGAATTTCTAAAGAGTTGATTTTCTTTTTCATGCATAACATTCATTTTCATGGCATTCATACATTTTTCATGCATCAAAGTGACAAACTTGTATATTTTAGCATTATTAGCATTATCATTGTCACTATCACTTTCATGCATTTCATTACCACATGAAGAATATTGAGAAGAATTTGTTACCTCTTGTAGCTCATTCCCAACTAAGCATCTTCTTATGGTTTTCTTGTCTTCCTCACTTGAAGAATCATCCGAATTCTTAGCTAGCTTGGTCACCTTCTTGGTGGCTTTCTTACCTTTAGCCATTTTGTGCAAATTTGGGAAAATAAAGCTCAAATAGTCAACCAAACAAATAAGACACTAAAAATCACGAAGGTTGTAAAAATGATCTTTAACTCAAAGGTTGTTAAACCTACAAATTAGAACACTAGCTCTGAAACCAATTGAAATCCCAATTATCAATAGCAACCTAAGAGGGGGAGTGGGTGAATCAAGTTCTTAACCCTTTAAAAATATTTCTTCTACAAAGAAGATCAACTTTGAAAAACCATTTTCAAAGGCAAGTGTAAAAACAGATTTTACAAAGTGTGGTGTGTGATTAGTGATTTTCAAAATGTGAAAGCAAATAAACAATCAAACCAAGAACACACCAAACTTTGAATCCTAGTCCACTCCCCAAGTTCTACAACTTGAGATTTCTAATCAACTAAGAAACACTTAAAGGAGTGTTTCAATCCCTTACAATTGCTTAAGATTAATCTCTTAAACTCAAGACTTTTCCATTGCCTAAGGCTAGCAATGAATCTTTTGCCCTATCCTTCCTCAAGGACTTTAGGTCTTACTCAAGACTTCATTGCCTAGTAATTAGGACTTTTTTCTCAATCAACCTCTTGATCAAGACTTTGACAAATGCCTATCTTAAATCTAAGCTAGGACTTATTCCCTTTGCCTAATCCAAACTCTTGGATAGGTCTTTAATCCCAATGCCCAACTTACCTCAAATTGGGACTTGCACAATTGCCCAAACTCAACCTCTTGAGTTGGGTCTCTCCTTCTCTTCTTGCTCCCCCATTCTTCTTGCCTAACTCTTTAGTCAGGAGCTTAGGAATTTGCCTAATACATATTGCCTCCACTCAAACTCTTGAGTTAGGACTTTTCTAAATGTGTTTAGAAAGATAAAATCTCCATAATGGAGTTTACAATGACAAACAACAAATGGGCACAAAGGCCTCTTTCCAGTCCTACCTTAACAAGCTAATTTGACATACAAATCATTGAAATAAAGTTTGAGAATGTTTTTTAAGTGTAGGAGACTTGAAAAAGATGATTAGCCTTCAATTTTGAGCTTAGGGGTATTTATAGGAGTGAAGAAATCACTTCAAACGATCATATAATGGCTATTTTTTGCTTCCCAATAGGAGGCTCGAGGTCGGGGTTCGACGTCGAAGGTCAGGTTAGAAGCTCTACTCCAGTAGCCTCAAAAGGTGTCTATAGGGTGTCTAAGCTTGGTTCTGGACAAGGTTCGAGGTTGAGGTTCGACATCGAAGGTCGGGTTAGAAGCTTTCTGGGCATTCTTGTTTTGCTTGCCGTTTCTTCGTTATAGCTCCGTTTTCTTCACCGTTTTTTGCATTGTTCTTCTTGTGATCTCTTCTTTATTTTTCATGAATTTGGCTTCAAGTTTTCATGTGAGTTAGTGCGATCTTCTCGGACGCCTTGACCCATATTTTGAATTCCAACGGCTAGGAGTTTATTTTGAATGTGTCTAACTGCTAGTTAGGTTCAACTTTGAATGGGTGTTGTCCCTTGGTCTCGAACATTTCTAGGTAACTAGCTTCAATGTCGAAGGCTTGTCAACACTCGGTGTCGATACTTCACTTGTTTCATGTATTTTGAATTAATTCCAAACCCGAGAGCTCAAAGGGTGTCGTCTGCATGTCGAGGCTTCGACTTCGAAGGTGGCTCGACGTCGAGAGCCTGTCGAGGCTCGATTTCGAAGCTTTCTGGGTAGCTTCGACTTTGACAGGCTGTCGAGACCCGACTTCGAGACTGGCTTTGAACTTTGCTTTACTGCACTTTTTCTACATCTTTTGTACAAATAACTTCAAGGGCAAAGCATTAAACAAAATCATATATTTGTTAACCTATCATTAAAACTAAGATTGAGGCCGTAAGGCTAACAGTTTAATTACCTTCATTTTACGTTATTTTTCTTTTTTTTATACTTTAAATCACTATATTTTCAATATGGATATATATTTTTAGGTTAAAAGTTTTAACTTTCTTTATTAGGAAATAAGCCGTATAAATAGAAGTAGGAAAAGACTTTTCCATAAATACTTAGGAATTGGAAACTTCAAATCTAGCCTTAAGCAATAGGATTCTATAAAAGCAACTTTAGAATTTCAATCTACAGATATAAATCATTTCCTTATCTAGATGCGAAATCCATTACCCGTACTTAGAACTCATAAAACTCTAACTTTAAAAATCATGCATCGAAATTTAAAAACAAAATCTTTCCATGAAAGTTTAAAATTATTTATAATTCCCTTTATAAACAAGATTAAACCATAAAATAACCATTCCCTACAAGCATTTATTGAATTATAGGAATTCCTTTTAAAAGAATTTTAGGCTAAAACCATTTTTTTAGAAAATTTTATCAAATCATAAAATATCTTCTTTCAAAAGAATTTCTTTATTCGTATTTCAAATTTAATTTATTTGGATTAATTTGATAAATTAGATTCTTGATTATTGGGGTGAAATACAGTTTCCCACTTGTGGTTTCTTACTTTGGACAGTTTTCCCCCTGTGCTTTCAAAATTAATAGTTTCCCCCTCGTGGTTTTGGACTGAAGTGTCCACTTAATAGAAAATTGCATCTTTAACGGCATTAAAAAAAAGAACAAAAATAACCCTTGGGTTATTCATGTCCATAGTTATTCCTTTTTAGCTTGGGTTATTTATTTATTTATTTTAACACCGTTAGAAATGCAATTTTCTGTTAAATGGACACTTCAGTCCAAAACCAAGAGGGAGGAAACTGTCAATTTTGAAAGCATAGGGGGGAAACTATCCAAAGCAAGAAACCACAAAGGGGATTAGGAATGTTATTATTTAGAAATTAATGGAATTTTTGAAAATAGGAAGTAGAAATGAAAAATAGTTTAAAAAATGGGTCAATCAGTTTTACCCAGTCCTGGATCGGGTAAAACTTATTGCACCAGTGTGAACAGTGAAAATGAAAAGTTCTAAACGCCTATGAGAAGTTTTACCCGATCAAAGAACGAGTAAAACCGACTGGAATCGGTTTTACCCAGTCCTCCAATCGGGTAAAACCGATTGGATGAAAATGACGAAATCTTTGATTGATTTTACCCGGCCTTTAAGCAGGTAAAACCAATCGAATCGGTTTTTACCGAAAACAGATCGGTGCTAGAGATGAAAAAATATATCTTTCTCAATTTTCCAGGTCGAGCTACGGACCTAGGGGGTCTAGGAACCCCTAGGTTTTGTCCTACACAATCTCAGAGGTCTATAAATACCCCTGGATCATTAACAAACATTAAATTTTCCAAATCAAAACAGAAAAATTAAAGAAAGCTCAAGTTAGAAGAAAAGTTAGAAAAAGTAGAAAAAAAGGGAGAAAGGAAGGAATTTGAGCGTGAAGTTGGCTTGTTGATTTGGAGATTAACTCTAGGAAGGCTCAGGAATCAAAAGGTAAGCAAATTCTAGTTACTATTATGTTAAACTTTAAAGTTGTAATGCAAAAATTTAGAATTTATGAAGTTTTGAAACTTTCTTCAAATTATGTTGAATTTTTGATTTTTGAACGTTGAAAATATGTTATGAAATGTTAGAAGTGTTATAGGAGTATTGTAAAATTGATTTTTAACAAAAAGAATCAAAGAAAAATGAGTTTTGTGCATGATTTTAGCCAAACCGAAGCCAGAGGTTGAAAACAGTTTTTTTGGCATGGATCGGTTTTAACCGATTGCAAAGCGGATAAAACCGATTGGCCATGCTCAAGAAAATTAGGTAAAACTGATTGCTAGATGGGTAAAACCATTCCGAGCGGTTTTTACTGACTTCGGAGCGGGTAAAACCGATTGAAAAAATTACTGAAAAAGTCGAAGCGGTTTGAACCGATCGGGAAGCTGGTAAAACTGATCCAAGGGCTTTTCTGCAAATATTCAGAGCAAATTTAGCCTATCCTTAATCGGGTAAAACTGATCCGAAATTGAAAATCTTGATTTTTGAATAATTTAAATTCTTTTGTTTATTTCTTTATAATTCCTTTTGTAAATCTTCGTTAAAGTTATTTTAAGGGTTCTAAATCCCTATTTTCTTAAGTTAGCAAGTCTTATAAGTTTTGGTTTAAATATTGACCATTTCTGAAAGAAATTAGAAATAAAATTTAAATGTTATAAACTCTTTGTAAATAAGAAAATAAGTAAATTAGTTTTGCGGCATGAAGCTTATATTTTCTTTAGGGTTATAATTAATATGTTTCCTTATTAATTTAATTATAAAAATAATTTCTAAATAATTATTATGTTATTCGCTTCTTTTTAACGAAATTAGGTAAATTAGTTTCATGCTTTTACTTCGTTAATTCCTAGAATCTATAAAAGGGTTAAGAATCTTAGAATTCTATTCGCTAGAAATAATACGGAATCTCCGGAACATGAAATTTATGGAGGTCGGATAATTAGGACGTGAGCTAGTATCTTCGGACTGAGGTGAGTATATCACTAAAAATGGATACCGTTTTAATGCAATTAATAAGTGAATATGCATTGAACTATATTGTGTGAGATGTTTTAAATGCTTTTGAAAAATGTTTGAAATGTTTTTTAATTTTGAACTGCCAATTATGTTTACTTACCGACTGGAACACACACATACTTGTTATGTTTCAGTTGTACTTTCTTTGTACACTGAATCTATTATATAACATGAGTTAAGTCGGATCCATTATATGTATGTGATTTGATCCCACGAGCCAGCATAGGGTTTGGTCGTCTGGATCATCTGCGTTACTGATTTCGAAAGCAGTCCTGACCACAGGGGCCTATATATGTCTATATCTGTTTGGGTGTGGCTGAGGATCTGATACGATCTGATATGATTTGATATCATTCTGATATGGCTGTGAGATGAACTGGCTAGTTCGTTTATTGTTCAAATAGAACTTTAACGACTGCCCTACATTCTCGATATATGTCTATGAATTCTGCATGAGTTATGACTACTATATGTTAGGATTTGCCTGAATTGTATGCATGGGTAATTCATGCAACTCGGTAAATATTTGCGAAAACGGTGAACTCTCACTGGGCAAGAGCTCATTCCATTTTCCTGTTTTGTTTTCTGTTTTCAAAATAAATTGTTACAGATCTTTGGTTCGAAGATGATTATGCTCACTAGGACAACCAGAAATGCTAAAATTCAGGATACAGCTAGAAGGCGGAATGGATATAGATAGGCTCATACTCTGATAAATGATGTACTTTAGGGCTGTGTAAGTTTTATTGTATTATAATAAAAGGAAAAATTATTATATTGTTCTGCATGTTCTAAGTCCTTGTATGCGGGGTGATGAATCTGGGGTGTCACAGACATTGTATCAGAGCATTAAGACTTGGGATATATAGGAAGAGTAAATGAGCCTTAGGATTCGGGATACATAGGAAAGGGTATAGGAATTTTTAAAACTTTAATGAGAATTTGTGATAATAATATGTATGCCTGAATCTGTTCATGCTAATATGTGATATTGTAAGAAATGTTAGGTATGTTTAAGTTTTAAGCTATGAATAAACTTACATGATTTAAAATTATCCCTATAGATAAAGATGCTTCAGGCTAAACAGCAAGATCTTGATAACTGCCGACCTGTGAGATTTAGGATTCGAAAAGAGGGCGCAATGTTAATCTACAACCCGGGAAGCTGGCCTATTAGGCCAACCGGTTGTGAGTGCTGGTGGAAAATTCCTTTCCGAACCGAATCGTAGTGGCCATAGAAAAGGAAAGGAACGGGTTAATCAATGATCTGATAGAAGCTGAATAGTGTAATGCAACTAAAGAGGCCCAGATAAGATAACTACAATTAGCATTGGTTGAAGTTTGGAATCGAATAATAAGCTAACACTCTAGTACCCAATCCAAAGTAATAATATCTACCGAAAGATGAAGCAGGACCTTCGGGGCATCAGAAGAAAACTGAAATAAATAGTACTTTAAATATATGTAAATTAGGTATGAAATAACGAGTATGATTTGTAATAATATTGAGTATGTATGTAGAATATGTAATAGGAATATATGTAAGATGAATATGTGTAATATAAGATTCTACTTGTTTTTCCCTCCTTACTTATTTTAAAAATATTTCATTTTTCAATTCTTTCTTTTTACTCTAATTTTCTTTCCTAACGTTATTTCTTCAAATTACTTTAGTTACCTATTACTCAAAAATCTTTTTAATCTAATCTTATTATTTCCTTTAACTTGGACTTTATGTTATTTACTTTATTTCTTTCTCTTTTTTTTTGGGAGAGGGGGGGGGGGGGGGGGGGGGGGGGGGGGAGGAGGAGGAGGGGAACAGTCGATTAAGTGGCTGGTGGGTCTGCGTAACCATTTATTCGCAACAAAAAGCAAGTACAAAGAAAGAGGAGGACATAATGACAGTACCTCTGATCAAAGAAAAACCTCTAGACCTTACAAAATCTAAGATTAGGGACTAAACGACTGTCCAGAATAACCAAGCCTTCAGGCCTTTAACCCATCTTGGGAGCTCTAGAGATCCCCCACGAATGATGCCTTACTAGCTGAAGCCTGCTGAGCCAGAGCATCGGTGACTGTGTTGCCCTCTCTGCAGATGTGCGAAATCCTAGTTTGTGCCTTCAAAAGCTGCCAGATCTATCACAGCGTCCGGAAATTAGCCCAAGGGACTTTAAACACCCGCCGCGCCATCCAAACCAGTGTGAGGGAGTTGGACTTAACCTCCACACCTCTTAATCTAATTCTAGCACACTCCTACAGCCCCATCAATAGGGCTTTAGACTCAGCCTCAAAATTTGTAACATAACCCAAGTAGATCGAGCCTGCAGCAAGAACTGTTCCATAGCTATCGCTGAGAACATAGCCTGCCCCTGTACAGCCTAGATTCCCCAGTGCTGAGCCATCCACATTCAAATTCAATTTCCATCCAGCTTCCATGCGAGACCATGAAAGGGCTCTAGCCACCAACCGTGAGGCAGGGGAAGATACAAGAGTAACCCTGCTCGAACCCAGTCCCCATCTATATTCATATTCCCCCCTAAAGGTTTTGCCTCAAAAATGAAAAAAACTAAGAGCCTAAGCTCACTCAAAAGTCCTGTCGGTGTGGATAAACACCCGTTAAAAAACCACCTATTCCTTGCCTTCCATATGACCCAAACTAACAGGGAGGGGATCAGATGAATCAGTTCCTTGCGAACAGGGGATCCTCCTTGCCACATCCACAACCCCGTGAGCCTATAAAAAGTTAGAGGTTCTCTAAGAGGCACATCTAAGGAATGAGAGAACTTCCCCTATAAAGACCTTGCCACCGCACAATCCAAAAAAATGTGTTGAACTGATTCCTCATGGTCACAGAAATGGCATTTGGATGCGAACTGAAACCTAAAACCTGTCAAAATATCATCAAGAGGGAGACAGTTCCTAAGGCGCCAGATGAATAAGGCTACCTTTAGGGGAACTCTGGATCCCCAGACCGAAGCTGTCATGGTCAATATCTGCCTGGAGAGGCGCAATAACTCATATGCTGTCTTGACAGAGAAGTCCCCTCTTGTGGATGGTTTCCACACCAAAAAATCATCAACATCTTCGAATACCAGGGCCTGTTCAATACTGAGTATCAATGCCGGTGATAATCCATTATGAAGGTTAGGCAAGAGCTGATCCTTATTTTCCCCAAACTCCTTGACTGAGCTAGTGGGAAATGGGACCTCATCTCCCCCCCACCTAATGATCCGAAAGGGCTCCACCCCCTAGCCAATTCTCATTCCAGAATCTGCATTCCCCATACCATTAACACCCTGGTGTGCCTCGAAGCCAACTCTTCCACCAGGGAGATCCTGCGCCAAGTGTCCGAAATTCGGGACCCCATTGGGAGGGACCACATAAATCAAGACCAAAGAGTACCTCTCACTTGTAACTTCCACCAAAGCTTACAAGAGAAGCTTTCTACGATTGTGCCCATCCTTCTAACCCCCAAAGCCATTTTCCGTTACCAGATAAGATAAGAAGTCCTAAGAATGTCACTTTTTCATGCTACCATGTTCCTCTGTTCCCAAAAAGAAGCCCACAAAAAGACTCTCCAGTTGTTGAATAGACCCCTTGGAGGGCCTTAGGACCGCAAAGATATGAAGCAGCATAGAGACGAGGACATGTTTGATTAGTACCAGTCTGCCTGCTTGTGTAAGCCATATGTTCCCCCAAGGGCACAATCTCACAGCTACCTTGTCCAACAGTGGCTGAAACAAAGACTTTCTTTTCCGACCCAGTAGATCGGGCACCCTAGGTAAGTGAAAGGCAGGGTCCCCAATCACATTCTGGTATCCCTCTCTATCCTTCCCCTTACTCTGGGGGGACGCAGTAGGACCCAAATAGAAAGAGCTTTTTGATCTATTGATTTTTGCCCACTAGCCCTTTCGTAGGCAGACAGAAACAACTTAAAAACCTTTAGATTGTTGGCAGTAGCTGTAAGAAAATCACAGTGTCGTCAGCATAACTCAGGTGGGTGAGAGTCATAGCCCCCCATGGCACCCCGTAATACTGTAGGAAGTTATGTTCAAACAAGGATTTTAAGGCCTTTTGTGAAAGCCTCTGCAACCAGCACAGACAGAAAGGGGGAGAAGGGGTCCCCATGCTTAATACCTGTGGAAGCCTAGAAAAAACCCCTTAGAGGTCCATTGATGAGAATAGAAAACCAACTTGAGCCCAGGTTCCCCATAATAATCCAAACCAGGGAGCCATCAAAACCCAGCCTGAGAAGTAGACTGTTTAGGAAGTCGCAGAATACTCGATCGAACGCTTTCATCATATCCAGTTTAACTATCACGTTCCTGCCCTGTACCTTCTTATCCAGATACCTCAGCATTTCTTATATGAGAAGCACATTATCCGCCAATTCTCGACCTGCCACAAATGCAGACTGCTCCTCTGAGATAAGGCGAGGCATGTAAGGCTTTAATCTTTCCATGACCAATTTGGAGAAGACCTTATTGAGAAAGTTGCAAAGGCTGATAGGCCTAAAGTCCCTAAAAGATTATGGAGATGCCTTCTTTGGTATCATCATAACCAGGATACTTGCCACTGCCTTGGGGATGGGAATCCCCAACATGAACTTCTGAGCTACACGATGTAAGTCCACCCCTATAACATCCCAACAAGTTTTGAAGAAAAAACTAGGAAATCCATCACTTCTAGGGGCACTGCTTGTATCCATCCCAGAAACCACTTGCTTCAACCCTTCTAGGGTGATTAGGTGGAGGAGATGATGATTGTCCTCTTAGGTTAAAATCGGATCTAGGACCTTGAGTAACCAATCAGTGGACTCTCCATCCAAATCCTAACTTTTTGCAACCAGAAGGTTAGCAAAAAAGATTTTGCTTCCCTCCCAATGTCATACGGATTTTCTAACCAATCCCCTGAGCCGTTCTTAATTTTATAGATACCTTGGTTGGTATGCCTAGCAAGAACAGACTTGTGGAAAAATGCAGTGTTTGAGTCCCCCTCTCTGAGCCACTTAATCCGTGACTTTTGTTTCCAGAAAATTTCTTCCTCAGCCTACCTCTGAATCAAGTCCAGCCTTGCCTGCTTCAATAGGGCCTCTGCGCCTAGTGAAAGAGACTCATCAAAATCATCTTCCAGCTGCGCAACTTGGTCCTCTACCCCCCTGACATTATTGTGGACATCCCCAAAGGATTCCTTATTCCAGACCTTTAGAGTACCCTTCAGCCTTCTAAGCTTCAGAGAGAATCCATGCATACCATAACCCTCTATGGGGATGTTCCAACAATGTCTAACCACATCTTGAAAAACTGGTCTCTTTACCCATATTTCCTGAAAATGAAAGGGCTTAGAGACCTAAGGGAGCCCCATTTTCAGTGATAAGTGAAGGGGAGTATGATCTGAGTTAGTACGATTAAGTACTTGTACTATACTCCCCGGATATTGGTGCCACCAGAGATCATTAGCCAAATCCCGGTCCAGCTTCTTCCATACTCGACCATTCTGTCGACTCCTGTCCATGTGAATCCCCCTCCTACCGTAAGGATGTCTTGAGAACCTGTCTCCTGTACAAAATCATGAAAATACCCCATGGAACCTGAATTTAGAGAGGATCTCCCTACATACTCATCTGCTGTAAGAGTAACATTGAAATCCCCATAAGCTGCTTAGAGCCATGCTCTAGCCTCCAAAGATCATCCCATAACTCACTCTTTCCAATCTAGTGTGTCTTGGATACACAAACCTAGAGACCCATGGAACTAGCAGCTGGGGGTGCAACACTCTCAAACTCAGTTACTATACATTATCATCAATCAAACTAAGGGAAAAATGCCCTTTCCCGAAAGCCCAACTAGTACTTGCATGGTTAGAGAGAGCCATATCAAAACTAAACAAGTGCTTGAAAAAATCCAAATCATCCATAATCATAGGCTCAATTAAAACTAAAAGAGAAACTTTATGCAAAGCGACCAGTTGCTGAACCCTGTTCTGAGAGGGTCGATTTCGGATACCACAGACATTCCAAACTAGTATGCAATAATTCATCGATCCCGAGGTCTTGTGGCACGAGATACTGACCTTGTTGAGATGGTCTTAGGGAGGTGAATATAAGATTGGGGTTTTCTGGACTTCTGTGTAGGTGGTTGCTCCTTCAGCATAGAGAGGACCGATCACAGCTGGGACTGGAAATTGCTTCATTCATGTTCCATAACCTCCTGAGGGGGCGGGGCCTCTCTGACCCTCTCCATCTGAGAGGGTACCTTGTAAGTTATCCGTGTAGTAACGAGGAATGAGTGGGGGTTCCAATTTCTCCAAAGAGACTCTGTCAGGTAGGGTGTCTAGCAATTGGTGATCAGAGTGTTCCTCATATACCAATTCTGTCCGACTCATCATCATTTATCATAGCCAGGGAGTGAGTGAGGGAGAGAGGGGTTGAGAGGTGGGAAGTGGAGGGATGCGACTAGGGCTGGCAATATCCGACATGACACGAAAGCACGACACTAACCCAACATGACATAAGCAGTTTTGGGTTGGGGGTTTTCGAGTTGGTGGGTCAAACGGGTCGACAGTTTAACTTCTATAATAAACGGGTCAAATTCAGGTCAACCTGAAAAACCCACTTATGGCCTGTTTGACCCATTTATTAATATTAATAAATTACAAGGGTAAAATTGTAAATGTGAGAAATTACCCTAACCCTAATTTTCCTCCTAGCCTTTATAATCTTACCAATCGCTTGAGAAACGGCCGACAGCCGACATTATCTCATTCTCACACTCTCGACTCTCTCGTCTACAATCCCCAATTTTTAGTCTCATTCTACAAAAACTCATCGGAGAATTGACTTTTAGTTCAAGGCTGGACGAGAAATCATTGATCTACCATAAACATCGAGTTTTTGGAACATAAAGACAGAGCATAATGTCTAAGCCTGCCGTAGGAGGTAGGTGCCATCATTTTTGGCAATCGAAATACTTAATGTAGTTTTTTGTTGCTATCATGTTGATTAGTTTTGCGATTGCTTAAGCTTGGTTTTTATTTTTTGGTTGATGTTGTTGCTGGCTAAAAACGTTATAGCCGTTGTTCTATTTTTCGTGGATCCACTTCTCTTGCTTATGTTGTGTTTTTGGTTGTTTGTTGTGTGCTGAGCAGCCTAAGGCCTTGAGCTGGCCGTGGCTTTATTTTTTAATTTTTTTATCCTACAAATTTGAATCGAAGAATATGTTTAAGTGACATTGGAATTTACTCATTGCTCTCAAGGGGATTGGTCGTCTCCGGTGGAGGGTCGGGATTTACCTATTGTCTCTGTTTCTTCTTCTGCAAGGTTATGTTTTGCTTTATTAGTAAATGGCTTTTAAGGATTTGCACATGTAATATCTGCATATCAGGTATTGCAATGAATGATGGAAAATCATTATATAGAGAAATGTTTGGTGGACAAATAAACATGCACAAATATCTCTTTTTGTTTATTAATTTAAACGTGTCATTAATTTGTTTTTAGATTTCATGGAACCAACAAGTATTGGAAGTGATAGTGATGAGACTGTCTTAGAAGTCTCTCAGCCTAAAAGTCAAGGAGATGAAAAAAAAAATGTTGTTGAATGAAAGAGAAGGAGGCTTACATCTGGAGTTTGGCAACATTTCACCCTTCTTAAGTCAAATCCCGATGAACAAATCTACTGTGAATGCAACAAATGTGGGGGGAAATACGAAGTTGGTAGTAAAAATGGCACAGGTAATTTACTTCGCCATTTAGATAGTTGTGTAAGGATGTCAACTAGAGATATTGGGCAGCACATGATTAGTTGTGATGGAGGTTCATATTCAAGTACTTTAAGTTTGAAATTTAATCAGGAGAGGTTTAAGGAGTTAGTGGTGCATTAGACATGATCTTCCCTTTTCATTTGTGGAGTATGAAGGCATTTAAAATATTTTTAGCTTTTTGGAATCAAGTTAATAATTTCTCTAGGAATACTGCAAAATATGATATTAAGAAGATTCATGCTCATGAAATTGGTAGGCTTCGTGGTGAATTAATTGCATGCCCTAGTAGAATATGTTTAACTTTGGATGCAAGGACTTCTATTGCAACTGATGGGTACCTAAGTTTAACTGCACATTATTTGGATAAAGATTGGGTGTTGCAAAAAAGACTTCATAATTTTTCTTATATGCCTCATCCACATTCTGGTATTTGTTTGGCTGAAAAGATTTATGGTTTAGCTAGTGATTGGGGCATTGAAAAGAAGTTGTTTTCTATCACTCTAGATAATGCTTGTGCTAATGATAAATGTGTGGAAATCCTTAGAACCCAGCTGAAATTGAATAATACTTTAGTCCATAAAGGTGCATTGTTTCACGTTCGATGTTGTGCACATATTCTCAATTTAATTGTTAAAGATGGTTTGAAAGATTGATTTGCTGTAGAAAATATCAGAAATTGTGTTCAATATGTTAAGGGTTCTCAAGGAAGGAAGGAAAAGTTTATACACTGTGTTTCACAAACTTCTCTAAATCCTAAGAAAGGTTTAGTGCAAGATGTTCCTACAAGGTGGAATTCTACATACAAGATACTATCAAGTGCTATCTATTTTTGTCCTGCTTTTGAGCACCTTCAATTGAGTGATTCTAATTTTGAGAGTGGTCCAACTTCAGAAGAATGGGAAACAGTTCAACAACTCTATGATTTTCTTGAAGTTTTTTATGATGCAACTTTAGAATTCTCTGGATCTCTTTATCCAACAGCAAATTTGTACTTTCCTCAAGTTTTTATGATCCAAATGAAGCTGTATGAAGAATCTAACAGTGATGATCCACATATGAAAAAGATAGTTGATCCTATGTTTGAGAAGTTCAACAAATATTGGTGTGAGTTCAATGTCTTGTTAGCCATTGCTGTGGTATTTGATCCTCGCTATAAATTTGAATTTGTTGAATTCAGTTATGAGAAGCTTTATGGCAGTGGGTCGGCTGAATTAAAAAAGGTTAAGGATACACTTGAAGGATTTTTTGCTCAGCATAAGAAAGGATCCACAGATTCTCCAGCATTTTCTTCAGCTTCTGAAGGTATTAACATGGTCAATTCTCATAAAGTTATTGCCAATGCCAGTAAACAAAGCTCAACTATTTGGAAGGTAAACTCAGATTATTCTTATATAATGCATTGTGATTATGAATTTGTTTACAACTTTGATCTAATTTATTATTTATGTTGTTTGATACATAGAAGTTTGATGAGTGAAAGAAAGCTGATAAAAAAGGTAAGAAAAGTGAGCTAGATTTGTATATGGAAGAACCAAGAAGTGCAAGGACTTCTCCAATTCACATTCTTGAATTTTGGAGATCTCAACAATTTAGATATGCAGATCTAACAAGATTAGCTAGGGATATTCTTTGTGTTCCTGTTTCAACAGTTGCTTCTGAATCAGCTTTTAGTATTGGTGGCAGAATTCTGGATCAATATCGCAGTTCAATGGCACCCGATGTTGTTGAAGCCTTGATATGTAGTAGGGATTGGCTGTTTAGAGCAAAAGGTGAAGTTTTTGAGTTTTTTTAATTAATCTTTATCTGAATTTAAAATCAAAAATATTTGAATAATTTTTTCCTTTTTTTGGCAGTTGTAGCATCACTAAAACTTGAAGAATTAACTCAGGATGTCATGGCTTTGAACCTCAGCAATGAAACTGGATCTGTGGTTGATGATGATGCAAGTTTCACTTTAGTTAGGGTGGTGTTAAGTCTGTTGGAATTTTTTTTTATCTCTAATATGTTTTTTAGTTAGTATTGGCATGATTTTGTTTTTGTTGGATAGCTCTGAACTGATTTGGATATTTTTATGTTCTTGGTGTTATGGTTTTATTTTTTTGTACTGTGGTAATTTTTTATTCTCAAACGCCAGTAGCTTTTTCTTGTGATAAGTATTTAGATGTTTTGTGCAAATATTTCTAATTTCTAAATTTTAATTTAGATTGAACAGGTTAGATGGGTTATTTGGGTCACCTATTAACCCATATAACCCATATAAATATATAGGTTTTTAGCTCACAAAATAACTAGGTTAATGGGTTGGGTTCGGGTTTATACTTTTTTAAACAAGTCGGGTTCGGGTTTATATAATTAACCCATATAATAAATGGGTCGTGTTCGGGTTTATAGGTACCAACCCGCCAACCCGAACTCGACACGAATTGCCAGCCCTAGCTGCGACGTGTGTGATGAGGACTGTGGTGTGTGGGAGCTGCGAGGTGGGGGATATTGTTGGTTTTATGTCCTAAAGCCAATTAAATTATGGAATTATAATTTATATTTATTTGCCAACATGTTTAAGAACCTAAAGGGTCACACACAAAAGAATAACTGATTGGGTTAAAATGATTAATTGTGGGTTAATTTATTATATAAATTAACTCTAGGGACTTATTAATAAATATCTTATAATAGTTTCCTATTTGTGTTAAGTTTCCTATTAGATTAGGTTTCCTACTGGTAATAAGTTTATACTATAAAGATATCTATACATAAAGTCTTGTCATTGGACATTGATTCGATTCGATCGATACTTACGTACGGTTGTATTTCGGAGACCAAGCCGTCATCTTTGACTGATCAATCCTGCGAAGGATCCCAGTAAGTTGTTCGTGTGGATATCGTTAAAGGCTGGACAACTGTGCGGTTATGAATCAAACACACCTCGTCGGCTTATCTCTGTAAGATCTTCTTCAGCTGAGGTTGTCTCTGAACAAATACTTTATTATTCTATGTGCAAAGATTTCTGCTGTCAATCTATAGTTAATTTCACAATTTATAGATTGTTAACTTACAGCTATGATGTTTTGATGTAGATCCTATCTCCATCAAGCCTCAACAAGAACCTAAGCAACAATGACTCGTCTTCAAACAAAGAAATTGAAGGAAGCAATTAATGGATACGTTGATCAAGCACTAGAGGACCGCAAGGTGGAAGAAGCAAAACCGTGGGTGACCATGATCACCATGAACAATCAATTTCAACCATCAAATCTCACATTGGGACTACATTCTCGGTCAAGTGAAAGGATAGGAGGTCAATCTACCTTTGATCACAATTGGAAGGGTCAAAATGCATTTAAGGAGAAGTTGGAGGGCAAGATGCCAATTTGAGGGAAACCTTATTTGAAAATTCAAAGGTGGAAGATATATAATTCTTGGCCAATAATCAAATCCACCAAAACATGGCAGCCAACTAATGATTTTCGGCCATGAAGAATCAAAGCCACAAAACATGGCTGAAAATGAAACCCACCCACAAAACATGAAGAATCAATCCCACTACTTTAAGTATTATATTGTATTTCTTTATTTGGTGTGAACTTTAGCTTTGTATTTCTTTATTTGGTGTGTACTTTAGCTTTGTTGGACTTATTCTTGCTGGCCTTCTATATAATGTGGCTGAAACTACAAGGAATCATCAACCTACATGAAAATTCAATCCAAATTTGAGAGCTTCTCAACTTCAATTCCAACTCCTTGGTGGTTTTGGTCATCATTGCACACTTGTGGGCATTGGTAAGAAGTTTACAAGTCTTCTTTTGAGTATTAGAAGTCTTGGTTAGCTTGGTTAATTTCAAGGTTTTGTAAGTAGCTAGGTGAATTTAATGACATATGTTCATTAGGGGTGCCTAGTCTAGATTCGATCTTGTATTGCCTTCGATAATACTCTTTGTTTCCATTCTCTATCTCTCCATCATTGTATCAATCTTGTTGTATTTTTGATAATCTATATGTGAAGTGTTTTCTTGTGTTCATCACTTTGCAAATCCATGATTATCATTGTTCCATTCACTAAACAACACCGAACTAGAGCTTGAATTCTCCAACTGTGTTGTATGCTCACTAAACCAATCTTGGGAACTTATTCAATTGCTTAAGAAATCTACATCAACTTGGTATCAGAGCTTAAGTTCTTGGTTTTGTGAGCTTTGAATCGTTTTCTTGGTGAAACAATTGAAATCACCTCAAAAACTCGAAAACCATAGTTTCTGTTTCATTGTTTTCAATTTCCAGAAAGTTGTGTTGTTTTGTGTTGTCTATATCTCTGTCATTTGACGTTTGTTTTGTGCCAAATCATACACCATTCTTTTCCTTTTTGAGTCTAGTTTCCAACCATGTATGCCATGCAATTTTATTGTTAGCCTAAGGTGTTGAAAATCACGTTTGACTCAACACTGTCTCTGTTTTGGTATTCTGGCCAGAACCTTCTGGTTGTGTGTGCTGTTTTGTTTTGACCATATCTCACTCATTTCAAATCTACATTGAGTGATTCCAATTGCTATGGATTCCTCTATGAGTCTAGTTTCCAGGCATGTAATTCTTGCTTGCTAATTCGTTGTTAAAAAAAAAAAAAATAGTTAATTTTGTTGCAAGCAAACTGGTACAGTGTGTTCTTATTGCTGGCAGATTCTGTCAATTTGTGATACTGTTTTGTTTTGATCATAACTCGGTCGTTTCAACTTGGAATTGAGTGATTCCAAATTTCTTGAACTCCTCTTTCATAGTAGTTTCCATATAGGTAAGCCTTGTTTCTTGATTCTTTCCAGATCCATACAGTTTATTCTTGAAAGTCACTGTATTATTTATACCCCCCTGTTTGACAGATTTGTTCTTGTACTTGTTGCTTCATATCTTGCTTGCATTTAAGGTGATCATACCCATTGCACAAGGTGTTGGATTGTTTGTTGAGATAGTAAGGGAGTGAACCTACCCCTCACAAATATTCTAAACCTTTCTTGAGTGTACATTGGTGAGTGTTGGGGAAGGGGTGACAATTGCGGGAGTGAGTTCTTCGAAAAACCCCCCTTCTTTTGTTTGCACTAATTTGCAGGTACAATGCCACCTCAAACGAGGCTTCAAGCTCAACAAGAACAGCAAGATGAGGCCTCTACGGCCCATGAGGAAGGAGGACAATTGGATGCTATAATGGGAATCTTAAGGGATCTTCAAGCAAGGATGGATACGATGGATGAACGCGTGACTCGCATGGAGACTAGGCGTAGTGATCATGGAGACCAAAATCAGCAAAGGCATGGTAACATGCACGATGAACCCCGTCGGGAGAATTATGATCGCCCAAGAAATCAAGTGGAGGATGGCAAGCTCAAGCAGGACATTCCGGTTTTCTATGGTCTCTCCAACCCGGAAGAATTCCTTGATTGGATGGATCAAGTAGATATGATTTTTCAGCTTCACACTTATTCCGAGGAGTATCAAGTGAGGCTTGTGGTAGCTTCCCTTAGAGGTCACGCTTTGATTTGGTGGAAGGACTTGGTTCGTCGAGAAGGAAGAGGTGGAGAACTACCGGTGGATTCTTGGTACCATTTGAAGCGTATTATGAAAACCTATTATGTGCCTAAGTCTTATTCCACTTTCCTTCGCCGAGAGCTTCAACATTTAAAGCAAGGAAGTAAGAGTGTGGGAGAATACTACCATGAGATGAAAAGGTTAATGCTTCGACTTAATCTTAATGAGGAGGAGGATATCACAGAGGCACGATTTGTAGAAGGATTGAACATGCAATTAAGGCACAAGGTGGAGTTGGAATCTTTTCGGGTTAGATCTTTGGAAGATTTATTCAAATATGCCGTGACCATTGAGCAGCAACTCAAGGAGGAGAGTATGTCGAAAGGAAGATACAAGACAACGTATCCGGTTCCGGGATCAAGGCCCAATGCGCGCCCCTTTCCTACACCTTCCGGCTCCGGGAGGAATTTTAGCTCGGTACCTTCGGTTTCTAATCCTTTGGTGTCTTCGGCAGCATCTAATTCAGCCTCAAATGCACATCATGGCCGCCCCGAACCAGCCGCACCTTCATCCATTTCTCGGCCTACACCTACCCGAAACAATGCAACAAACTCTAGCGAGCATGTTCCTCGGACTACTCGGGTGACAACTCGGCCAAACCATTGTTTCAAATGCAAAGGAATCGGCCACTATGCAAATGAATGTCCAAATCAAAGGGTCATGATTCTTGGGGATGATGGACTATGGCATGGTGAGGAAGATGAAGAGGAAACCATGGAAGAAGAGCATCCGGATACTTATCTTGGCTTTGAAGGAGAAGGAGAACCCGAGAGCACACCTATCCTTGCTCAAGACCACAACTTGGTGATTATGAGGGCTTTAAGTCTACAACCAAAGGTGGAGGATCATGAGGAGCAACGAACCAACATCTTCCATATGCAATGCAAGATCAAGGGCAAAATTTGTCTCGTCATCGTGGATGGAGGTAGTTGCACCAATGCCATAAGTCAAGACTTGGTATGTAAACTCAATCTTTCTCTTGTTAAGCATCCGACACCCTATAAATTGAAGTGGTTAGGTGATTTTGGTGAAATTAAAGTGTCTCATCAATGCATTGTGCCTATAGTGGTAGGAACATATGTTGATGATATTCTTTGTGATGTTGTACCCATGGATGCATGTCATGTTTTGCTAGGTCGACCATGGGAATATGATACTTGTGCTATGCATGATGGTAGGAGTAATGAGTATATCTTGAAATGTAAGGGTAAGAGAATTCGTTTGAAGCCTCTTTCCCCTCATATTGTACACAAAGCTCATCATGTGTTGAAAGAAGAACGAGAGAAGAATAAAAGGCAAGAGAGTGAGTGTAAGAAGCCAAAAGAGAGTAGAGGGCAAGGGAAATTAAAAGAGGTGAGTGACAAGCCACAAGATGGTGAGAAAGAAAAAGGCATCTTGTTTACTTCCAAGAGGGAATTGGGTAGGACATTGGGTGATCACTCACCATTGGTGCTTCTCATGCACCCAAGTTTTTGTTTATCTTTATCTAATGCTAACTCAAGTTTGCCTAGTGTTGTGTCTTCGGTTTTGAAGGAATTTGCAGATGTTTTTCCCGAGGAGCTTCCACACGGCCTTCCACCACTTAGAGGCATAGAACATCAAATTGATTTGGTTCCGGGAGCTCCATTGCCGAATAGGGCAGCCTACAAAGCAAATCCAACCGAGACTAGGGAGCTACAAAGACAAGTGGAAGAATTACTCCACAAAGGTTTGGTAAGGGAGTCATTGTCACCATGTGCCGTACCGGTCATTCTTGTACCTAAGAAAGATGGCACTTGGAGAATGTGTGTTGATTGTAGGGCCATTAACAAGATCACCATTCGGTATAGACATCCAATACCGAGGTTAGATGACTTGTTAGAGGACCTATGTGGAGCCACAATATTTTCAAAAATTGATCTTGCTTCCGGTTATCACCAAATTCGCATGAAAGAAGGTGATGAGTGGAAGACGGCTTTCAAAACCAAATTTGGTTTGTATGAGTGGCTCGTGATGCCTTTTGGACTTACTAATGCACCATCTACTTTTATGAGACTCATGAATCATGTGCTTAGGAAGTTCATAGGACAATTTGTTGTTGTTTATTTTGATGACATTCTTGTGTTTAGTAAGAGTCTAGAAGAGCATACTAACCATTTATCTTTGGTTCTTTCATCATTAAGGGAAAACAAGCTCTATGCCAAGATGTCAAAGTGTATATTTTGTGAAGAAGAAGTTGTGTTTCTTGGCTTTGTAGTAGGGAAACATGGAGTCAAAGTGGATGAAGAAAAGGTCAAGGTGATTCGAGAATGGCCAACTCCAACATCCATAACCGAGGTGAGATCTTTCCATGGCCTTGCTAGTTTCTATAGGAGGTTTGTGAAAGATTTCTCTACAATAGCCGCCCCTATGAGTTCATTAACTAAAAAGAATGCTAGGTTTGATTGGGGTAATGCACAACAACATGCTTTTGATACACTTAAGCACATTCTTACTCATGCACCTTTACTTGCTTTGCCAAATTTTGATAATACTTTTGAGGTAGAGTGTGATGCAAGCAAAGTAGGTATTGGAAGTGTTTTGATGCAAGGTTCTCGGCCCATAGCTTACTTTTCCGAGAAGCTCAATAATGCTCAATTGAATTATCCTACCTATGATAAAGAGTTGTATGCAATCATTAGGACACTTGAACATTGGCAACATTATCTTAGGCCTAAGGAATTCATCATACACACGGATCATGAAAGCATTAAATACTTGAATGGACAACAAAAACTAGATAAGAGGCATGCTAAGTGGAGTGCATTTCTTGAATCTTTTCCTTATGTGTTGAAATACAAGAAAGGGAAAGAAAATGTTGTAGCCGATGCTCTTTCTAGGAGGACTTCTTTACTTTCAATGTGTGATTCTAAATTTCTTGCTTTTAGCTTTATCAAGGATCTCTATGCCAAAGACAAGGAATTGGCCGAAATATTTTCATCTTGTGCAAAGGGAGCCTTTGGTAAGTTTTATTTATTTGATGGATATTTGTTTAGGAATAACCAACTTTGTGTTCCTTCTTGTTCTTTTAGGGAATTACTTGTGAGGGAAGCACATTGTGGAGGTCTCATGGGACATTTTGGAGTTCTTAAAACACTAGACGTGCTCAAAGAACATTTTCATTGGCCACACATGCGCAAGGATGTGGAAAGGATATGCTCAACGTGCATCGAGTGTAGGCAAGCCAAATCAAAAGGGAATAATCATGGACTCTACACTCCACTCCCGGTTCCTTCTAAACCTTGGCTTGATTTATCTATGGATTTTGTGCTAGGACTACCTACATCTAGTAAAGGGAATGATAGCATTTTTGTTGTGGTAGATAGGTTTTCTAAAATGGCACATTTTATACCATGCAAAAAGACTAATGATGCATCTCATATAGCTAACATCTTTTTCAAAGAAATAGTTAAGTTGCATGGTCTTCCAAAAACTATTGTGAGTGATAGGGATCCCAAATTTTTGAGTTATTTTTGGAAGTCTCTTTGGCATAAGTTAGGAACTAAACTTTTGTTTTCTACTTCGGCTCATCCTCAAACGGATGGACAAACCGAAGTTGTGAATAGGACCCTAGGATCTTTACTACGGGCCCTTGTGCGAAGTCATAAGAAGGCTTGGGAAGAATGCCTACCCATAGCCGAGTTTGCTTATAATAGAACTACGCACCGTACTATTGAAATGTCTCCATTTGAATGTGTATATGGCTTTAATCCTTTAACACCTCTTGATTTATCTACTTCTTTGTGGCCACAAAAGGCAATCATAGGTGATGAAGGAAGCAAGAGAGGAGAACATACGGCATATGCATCAAAATACATGATCTAATTGAAAGGAAAAATGAACACTATGCACAACAAGCCAACAAGGGCCGCAAGGAGAAGATTTACCGCCCGGGTGATTGGGTTTGGGTGAATTTTCAGAAAATACGATTTCCAAATCAAAGGAAGTCGAAATTAGACCCAAGGGGGGATGGACCCTTTCAAGTGGTGGAACGAATCAACAATAACTCTTACGTTATTGATCTTCCGGGTGAGTATAATGTAAGTACTACATTCAATGTAAGTGATTTGTCTCCTTTTGTTGTTGTAGGTGAAGATTCGAATGAAGATACGGATTCTAGGAAGAATCCTTTCCAAGGGAGAGGGGATGATGTAGATCCTATCTCCATCAAGCCTCAACAAGAACCTAAGCAACACATGACTCGTCTTCAAACAAAGAAATTGAAGGAAGCAATTAATGGATACGTTGATCAAGCACTAGAGGACCGCAAGGTGGAAGAAGAAACAAAACCGTGGGTGACCATGATCACCATGAACAATCAATTTCAACCATCAAATCTCACACTGGGACTACATTCTCGGTCAAGTGAAAGGATAGGAGGTCAATCTACCTTTGATCACAATTGGAAGGGTCAAAATGCATTTAAGGAGAAGTTGGAGGGCAAGATGCCAATTTGAGGGAAACCTTATTTGAAAATTCAAAGGTGGAAGATATATAATTCTTGGCCAATAATCAAATCCACCAAAACATGGCAGCCAACTAATGATTTTCGGCCATGAAGAATCAAAGCCACAAAACATGGCTGAAAATGAAACCCACCCACAAAACATGAAGAATCAATCCCACTACTTTAAGTATTATATTGTATTTCTTTATTTGGTGTGAACTTTAGCTTTGTATTTCTTTATTTGGTGTGTACTTTAGCTTTGTTGGACTTATTCTTGCTGGCCTTCTATATAATGTGGCTGAAACTACAAGGAATCATCAACCTACATGAAAATTCAATCCAAATTTGAGAGCTTCTCAACTTCAATTCCAACTCCTTGGTGGTTTTGGTCATCATTGCACACTTGTGGGCATTGGTAAGAAGTTTACAAGTCTTCTTTTGAGTATTAGAAGTCTTGGTTAGCTTGGTTAATTTCAAGGTTTTGTAAGTAGCTAGGTGAATTTAATGACATATGTTCATTAGGGGTGCCTAGTCTAGATTCGATCTTGTATTGCCTTCGATAATACTCTTTGTTTCCATTCTCTATCTCTCCATCATTGTATCAATCTTGTTGTATTTTTGATAATCTATATGTGAAGTGTTTTCTTGTGTTCATCACTTTGCAAATCCATGATTATCATTGTTCCATTCACTAAACAACACCGAACTAGAGCTTGAATTCTCCAACTGTGTTGTATGCTCACTAAACCAATCTTGGGAACTTATTCAATTGCTTAAGAAATCTACATCATGTTTGGGAGCTGCAATGGAGTTGCGAGGTGGGGGTTGTGGTGTTTGGAGCTGCGATAGGAGTTGCGAGGTGGGGGTTATGGTCTTGCGGAATTAAACTATAGATTAACATGCCAGGAATCTTTGCAAATCATCATAGCCTCCGAAGATCATCCCATAACTCTCTCTTTCCAATCTAGTGTGTCTTGGATACACAACCTAGAGACCAATAGAACTAGCAGCTAGGGGTGCAACACTCTCAAACTCAGGTACTGTACATTATCATCAATCAAACTAAGGGAAAAATGCCTTTCCCGAAAGCCCAACTAGTACTTGCTTGGTTAGAGAGAGCCATATCAAAACTAAACAGGTGCTTGAAAAAATCCAAATCATCCATAATCATAGGCTTAATTAAAACTAAAAGAGTAACTGTATGCAAAGCGACCAGTTGCCGAACCCTGTTCTGAGAGGGTTGATTTCGGATACCACAGACATTCCATACTAGTATGCAATAATTCATCAATCACGAGGTCTTGTGGCACGAGATACTGACCTTGTTGAGATGGTCTTAGGGAGGTGAACATAAGATTGTGGTTTTCTAGACTTCTGTGTAGGTGGTTGCTCCTTCGGCATAGGGAGGACTGATCGCAGCTGGGACTGGAAATTGCTTCATTCGTGTTCCATAACCTCCCGAGGGGGCGGGGAGCCTCTCTGACCCTCTCCATCTGAAAGGGTACCTTGTAAGTGATCCGTGTAGTAACGAGGAATGAGTGGGGGTTCCAATTTCTCTAAAGAGACTCTGAAAACACGACACTAACCCAACATGACATAAGCGGGTTTGGGTTGGGGGTTTTCGGGTTAGTGGGTCAAGCGGGTCGACCCATTTAACCCCTATAATAAATGGATCAAATTCGGGTCAACTCGAAAAACCCACTTATGACCTGTTTGACCCATTTATTAATATTAATAAATTACAAGGGTAAAATTGTAAATGTGAGAAATTACCCTAACCCTAATTTTCCTCCTAGCCTTTATAATCTTACCAATCGCTTGAGAAACGGCCGACAACCGACACTATCTCATTCTCACTCTCTCGACTCTCTCGTCTACAATCCCCAATTTTTAGTCTCATTCTAACAAAAACTCATCGGAGAATTGACTTTTAGTTCAAGGCTGGATGGAGAAATCATTCATCTACCATAAACAGCGAGTTTTTGGAACATAAAGACAGAGCATAATGTCTAAGCCTGCCGTAGGAGGTAGGTGCCATCGTTTTTGGCAATCGAAATACTTAATGTAGTTTTTTATTGCTATCATGTTGTTTAGTTTTGTGATTGCTTAAGCTTGGTTTTTATTTTTTGGTTGATGTTGTTGCTGGCTACAAACATTATAGCCGTTGTTCTATTTTTCGTTAATCCACTTCTCTTGCTTATGTTATGTTTTTGGTTGTTTGTTGTGTGCTGAGCAGCCTAAGGCCTTGAGCTGGCCGTGGCTTTATTTGTTAATTTTTTTTATCTTAAAAATTTGAATCGAAGAATATGTTTAAGTGACATTGGAATTTACTCATTGCTCTCAAGGGGATTGGTCGTCTCCGGTGGAGGGTCGAGATTTACCTATTGTCTCTGTTTCTTCTTCTGCAAGGTTATGTTTGCTTTATTAGTAAATGGCTTTTAAGGATTTGCACATGTAATATCTGCATATCAGGTATTGCAATGAATGATGGAAAATCATTGTATAGAGAAAGGTTTGGTGGACAAATAAACATGCACAAATATCTCTTTTTGTTTATTAATTTAAACGTGTCATTAATTTGTTTTCAGATTTCATGGAACCAACAAGTATTGGAAGTGATAGTGACGAGACTGTCCTAGAAGTCTCTCAGCCTAAAAGTCAAGGAGATGAAAAAAAAAAGGTTGTTGAAAGAAAGAGAAGGAGACTTACATCTGGAGTTTGGCAACATTTCACCCTTCTTAAGTCAAATCCCAATGAACAAATCTACTGTGAATGCAACAAATGTGGGGGGAAATACGAAGCTGGTAGTAAAAATGGCACAGGTAATTTACTTCGCCATTTAGATAGTTGTGTAAGGATGTTAACTAGAGATATTGGGCAGTACATGATTAGTTGTGTTGGAGGTTTATATTCAAGTACTTTAAGTTCGAAATTTAATTAGGAGAGTTTTAAGGAGTTAGTGGTGCATGCTATCATTAGAAGAGGAGTTCGGGGAGCGAGATTTTGCAAGTGTGAAAATTTCCCTCCTTCGTGCCCATTGTGTCGGTGGACATGTGGACCCCGCCAATTCTGCCGCAGGGTATTTGTTATGGGTGGTTGGAAATATCCTATTCATTGATAAGAAGAAAACCCACGTGCTTGGGTATTATATGCCTTTCCTCCGCGACGCAGATAAAATAAGCGGACTATCTTGGGGAGGAGCGTGTCTGGCCAACCTTTATCGCAATCTTGGAAGGGCCTCTAGGGTAGATGGTGCACAATTAGGCGGGTGTCTGACATTATTGCAGGTTTGTTCTGATCAATTATAATTTTTTTTTCATACTTTATACTGGTTCATTAAAATTATAAAAAAAAAAATTTCCTCCAAACAAAAGAGTTGGATATACGAGTACTTCACAATGTTTAGTCCTCCAAAGATGAGAGAATGGGATGTTTCCTTGCCTGCTGCAGCGAAGTGGCACGTCGGCACCGGTTGGAAGCGAGAGATCCGGCGGGATTTGTTGTCCTACCGCCGCGCCCTAGATACATTGAAATCTAATGAGGTAATAATCCGTATTTTTATATCATTTAAATGTCGCACAGTTAATTAGTGTCATTACTAGCTAAATTTTTTAATAATCACTAACGTTCTTACAAATAAACTAGGTAAATTGGCTTCCTTTTGGGCCAAATCTTGGACGCGTGCACCCGATCACATTGTTCAAGGGGCTTATTTATTCCCCTTCGTTCATAGAGTGCTATATGCCTTATCGGTTCATGCGCCAATTTGGATACGCACAGATGATCCCAGACAGAGTTTATGAGCCAAAGAACTGTAACAGAGGCCCAGAAATTCGTAAGTATTCCTATATGTACGAGACAAATTTCATGGCTTGGCAAATGTACAAGAGTAGGATGTTAAAGGGGCTGCAGAAGGCTCAATGGCCCGATCAGGCGTGCCCTGAGTACCTCGACTACTTCCATGTGCGATCACACATTCGTATTAGTCCGAACGACATGGAAGTGGAAGGGCCATCGGACCCTAGACATCTACCTCCGGTTGCGATAAGTACATGTGATTCATGTGTATTTATGTATATTTATGTCCATTTATTATATTTATGTCACTGTTTTTGTAAATACCTCTAATTTTTCTTTCTACTGCAGCGTCTCCAGTACATTGCTAGTAGAATGTATCTAGCTCATCCCCGGACAAGGAATTCTGTACCCAACCACGTGAGGGAGAGGGCCATAGAGGAGGTGGCTAGACATTTGGAAGATTGATGCCCGCACTACAATAAGTTGCGGGAACTGTAACATGTGTGCTATTTTATTGACTCTTCATATTTAGTAATATTAAGCAAATTTTATATCTTCGCAATTTCTAAATTATTGTCATGTAGTGTATATACTGTTTGAGGCAGTGTATGATTGTTCAATAATGTTACAATTACGTACAAATGAAATTTGCATATAAGTTACTTATATTGAAAAACTATTGGATACAAAATACATATAATCCTAACACTCAGCAGTGAATTTATTTATAAATTCACCAAATCATTGATCTAAATGAGTTTTCCAACTCTGCATTTGTCCTGAGGCCCTATTTCTCCACGTTGGATAGATTGGGGGTAGCAATACCTCCCCTGTCGTTAACAAAGCAATGAAATGATTTTGCCTTATAAGACCCATGTTGATGAAACTGATCGGATCATTAGATACGCCGGCCCCCCGCCACTCAATCGGAAGGAAAGTTACTCTGCGGGCCATATAACGTAACAACCCTCTGATACTTCGTGGCGACGAGTAATCCACACAGATGAGAATCAAACCAAAATGCATATAACGCGGAACTACATAAAAATCTATCGCCCTGCATGCTAACTCGTAGTCAGCTGGCCCAAGAACGTGGCGCCAAAGGGTAGATTGATCCTGCAGTTCTTCGTGGAGGTCTTTGCGGACTTTGATGCCAATATTCCTCATCTGCATCGTGTACGAAATAAGAAATAACTCTAAAACCACAATGTCCATCGCCCTTCACATTAACGTGGGAGGTAATGTATTCGAACACGAACTGCCTCATAAATAGGGGCATGTCGAAAGGCCATTCAGAAGCGTGGGGCCTTACAACCCTTCTTCTCCTCTATCCGCCTGTGGATCTCCGACCTGCGATTGCAACTCATATTAAATTTAGTATATCGCTAGCTAATTAATTATTATGATATGTACAAGAGAATTAATATATGCACCTCGTTGTAATGCATTCCTATCGGCATGCACGTACCCTAATAGATCCCGCTGGGTCGAATTGTGTCTCGGCCGTCCCCTGTATGGCCTACTTACTGGTTCACCTAAATCAACAGTTTCCGGATGAAGAGTTGCATGCATGGCACCCATCACCCTGTATATGTCGGCGCTTGGACGAAGAATGGTCTTAACAAACATTTTATGCAGTCGACCTTTGGCGCTTTGCCTTGCCTCCACAGTTTCCAGAATTTCAGTATCTCCCAAGTGCAGCGTCTTCCAGAAGGGGTCAACATCGATAGGATCAATTGAACGATATGCTCGCACCAACTCTTGCATCTCACATGCACATGGCAAGCCGCAACTTGTTCGGAGTTCGCAACCACACAACGAACCATCTTCCCCTATGAAGCCAATTCTTTTTGAGTATTCTTCTTCACCATTGTAATAGCAGCAAAAGACAGTCTACCATTCAGCCTACTATACAGTAAGTAGTAGCTATTCCTGTATGTCTTACTGCGAGAAGATTCCATTGCAGTCTGAATTTTGTTAAAGTGCGCCTCTATCATAACATTAATCCCTTGAAACAGACCTGGAAATGCCTTCCTATCTATCCCAATTGCCTTTTTTAACTATGCATGTGCACTCTCGACCCTAAAAGCCAATTAACATTGAAAATCAAATTCTCACACAAAGCATTGTATAAAGTATCATAAAATTATACAACATAAACAAATATAAATTAAACATTTAATGAACTTATATGTTCGTTGTGTGCCCTCCGTAATCTTTATATATTTCGTCTAGCAAGATACAAATTTGTTTGTGTGGGGATCCAACCATGTGTTTTTCACATATGGAATCGCTTTCCTAAATTTAAATTTATTTTCATATTTAGTATCAATATATTCTACAGCTTCCATGAACTATTCATATGTCAGGGCTTTTACCACTTGCCCCCAACGATATAGAAACACATCCGTTGTAGTTTTGTCGTTGCCCGCCGCTACTACATGTTTCTTTACATCCATTTCAATGTGTCGCCTGCACAGTAGTTAGGTAGCATGTGGGAATACTTTTTCCACAGCGTTCATTATGGCAATCTCCCGATCAGTGATGACCACATGTAGGTATTTGTTGCTCTCGAATAAATTTCTCAATTGAGTCATGGCCCACAAATAGCTCGGGGTAGTCTCATCCCTCATGAAAACAAAAACAATATGAGCATATTGCGATGTAGGGACATGAGCCATTATCTGCCGAAGAGGCATGTCATACCTGTTTGTCTTTTACGTCGTATCCATAAACAAAACGTACAGAAACAAACCAAGTAGACAAGGGGCCTTCTTGTATGCGAAGAAAATGTGCCTGACTGCATTACTATCATCGTCAGCTGTGTGCGCATAGAAGTATTAGTGATCGTGCACAAGTTTGAAGAAATACTACATGTTAGTCATATCTCTCCTCGCCTCCCTTCTACCTTTTGCTGCTTCATTGTACACCTGTCTTATGTTACTGACATTTTGCGAATCATCCGCTTGCAACAGGGACAATATATGCTTCGGCCTGATATTAATACTTGACATTTCTGCAACCTTCTTCTTCTCCGCTTCTATTAGCCGTGAACGCAATGAATGCCAATTTTGAAGTTGCTGTAATTCATAATTGTGATTACCATTTTTTATCTCTAACTTTCAATTTTCCCCAGCAATTTTGCGTCCCACAAGCTGAAATGAACATTTTGTCAATTTGCTACTGGTATTGTTCCACCTGTTTTTCCCTTCAGGTAGGGGTGGCTTATCTCTAACTACTCCTGATCTATCGCACCCTATCTCAACTCGCCATTTTCATCCTCTTGCAAGGAAAAGGGTCAACACTTTTGAATAAGATGTAATTTTTGCCGTCATATTGTTTTCAGATACTGTATGTTTGACCCATGTAACCAAATCTTCCTTACTTCTAAACTATTCGTCTGTTTGAAATACCTCCGTGTGGTCAAAAAATATGTCATCCCTCTCCAAACGGATATCCTGTTAATACGAAACAATGGGTAAACATACTGAAATCCAAAATTTACCGAGAACCAGTAAATTTTTGAATAATCTCATCTACGAGATGTGAGAATGTGACAAAATTCAACATAACACATGGGAGATATTTCGTAAATCTCGCCCCCTGCGAGATATCGGGACATTTTGGCTGAGACATCGAAAAAATTACCGCCAGCGGATGTAAAAATACCACGCAACTGGCGATTTTTCAGCCAGACGACCGGACAGGAAAAACCACCGGAATTCGGCTGTCTGTCGCTGGAAAACCCCCGGAATTCGGCTGTCTGTCGCTGGAAAACCCCCGGAATTCGGCAGGTTTTTCCCAGCGAAGACTGCCGGAATTCGAGGGTAGTGGCTGGAACAAGGAGCGCCGGCGGTCGGTGGTACTTTTTCCAGCAACTACCGTCGGTCACGGGCGGTAGTTGCTGGAAAAAGTACCGCAGGCGGTCCTTGTTCCAGCAACTACCGCCGGCTTCCAGCGGTAGTCCCGGCGAGACGCTGGCGGTCCTCCTTGGTTTTTATACTGCCGGTAACCGGCGGTCCTCCTGGATAAAAATACCGCCCTTCGCAGGGCGGTCTTTTCCCACCCACTACCGCCGGTCTCCGGCTGTACTTCCACCGAAAATACCGCCGATCACCGGCGGTTTTCTGGTCGAATTCCGTCTGAGCAGACAGTCTCCTCGCCTGGATTTTACAGTTCCGGCCCAAACCGGCAGGATAATCGCAGATCTGGGTCTAAATCAAAGCTCAGACATATATATTTTTTTAAGGAAAAATAAAATTCACGTAAAAAATTGTATACAGTTATTACATACCGTGTAATATGGATCGTCCTCTTATCTGTCGGTCATATTTGAATACACGTGTGAATAAAAAATGAATTACTGTCGGTGAATAGTAAAAACAGGCAAACGATAGCTTACAGTTTATGGTATGCAAGTCAAAGTTTTATATAGTTATTTAATATGATTTTTTTTTTAAAGTCTTAAGGGCAATTTAGAAATTTCACGTTAAAATGTTACTGCGAATAGTAAAACGGTTACTGCGAATAACAAATCCGCTAATAAAAAAGTGATTCTTTTAAAGAAAACAGAGGGTTGAACTTATTGATTTCAAAATTGTTTTCTGAAAAGTGTTTTTTTCAAAAACGAATTCTTGAAGTAATTAGTTAATGGACTGATGGAAGTGGAGAACTACTTTTACGGATGCATTGATTGGATTCAGATTTCTTGAATCTGGTTCGGTTCATAAATTTTTGGATCTGGAAATAGCTTTCTTCTCTCTGTGTGGCGATGGCTTCGTATGGTTGGCTTTAGGAATTTTGATTGTTTTCAAAGTTTCTGGGAAGTGGTGTTTCGAAGAATGGTTCAGAACAGAACAACAACCTTCGCGGCCAAGGCGCCACTGTCGCGGCGAGATGACCCGGAGAGTGTGACCAGAAATTTCTCTGGTCGCTGGTGCGTCCCTTCCCACCAGTGAATTGCGTTGTCGGAGAAGATGACAACTTCAGTGAAGACGTCGGGCAGCAAGGAAAATCGCAAGAGGCGGCTGCGCAATCAGGGAGCATCACTTAATCTCCTGATTGCAAGTCGATTGGGCTAGGTTTAATTCCTAGCTCAACTTGAGATCTGGGCCAAGGCCCAGATATGCCCAAAGAAAAAAAAAAACCCCCAATTTTTGGGCATCTCGGCCCAAAACTGATTTTTCCCTTTTAATTGGGCCTGTTTTATTACAATAGAGAAATTCACGGCACTAACGCGCCGTGAGTTAGAATTAATTAATTTTTGCTTAATATCTTGCTTCTTCTCTTAAAATCGGAATTAAAGTCTCCATCATTGATATTGATGTGACTCAAAAATGTCCGGAATATGATGCTCCGGTTGTCCCAAATGAGATCGTGACTGTTCCGGCCCAATCTGTGAATTTGCTGTTTGAAGGGGTTTGAATGGAGGTCGAATCCAGGCTCTGGAGGTCGAATGAGGTTCGGATTTGGGAAACAGGAGCTCAGTGGAGGTCGGATCCGGGAAGCAGGAGCTCGGCGAGGTCGGATAGCTCGGACCAGCAAGGGAAAAGAGGGGTTCGGACTAGAGAATATTCTGGTGAAAGCAGTGAACCATTAAGAGGTGGGTGGGGCTTTTTTCCTCTGGTATAGGCTCCGACGATCAAGTTAGTAGGATGAAGATGATAAACAGTATGAACCGATAGCTTAAGCATGTAAAAGATTGTGTTCAGAATAGGTTCAAGAATGGTTTACCTGAAGTGAGTCTGGTGATTGAGTATTTATAGCATCACCTTGATACTTTCAACTGTTGTCCCCTTTTTACGATGACTTTTATGCTCCTGTCTATCATAACCTGACTTTGGACTCCTTTTCCATCATTGCTATGTGTACTTCCTGCATGTTACAAAATGGGCTCCTGGTCCTGTAATGATTTCCATAAATGTTATCGTTATTCTGACCTAACTTTCCCGACCTGGCCTAAGATTCCCCGACCTAAGCTCTCCGAGCTGTGATTATCTTGTTAACCGACCTAAGCTTCCTGACACAAGTTCTGCTGACCTAAGCTCCCCGAGCTTGGTTTACTACCGACCTAAGCTTGCCCTCGACCATCTCCTTAGGTCGGTTTAATGCCGACCTAAACCTGACCTTGGGCTTGTTGTGCCTAAACTCTCCTTGTCTTGATTGGGCCAAACCCAATGATTTTAGCTATTTTTATGCACATCAGCTATGTACTAATTATTTATTAATAAGAAAAGGATTTAAATGAGGTATTAACCATTAAAAAGAAGTAACAACATCATTGTATTTGAATGTCTTAATTTGACATAACAGAATTTCAGAATTTCAGTTGTAAATGTGAACATTAAAGCTGGCATCAGCATTGTTGGAGGGAACATCTCCATGGCAGAAGGTGAACTCCAGGATCTTATTGTAGGGGGTGGAGTTGTCGTCACTGAACTGTTTCCAATTCCGCGCAGTTCTACTTGAGAAAACTCAGAGTTCGGGCGCCTACTATCCACATAACTCACGAGATGCATAGAGTAAATTTTGTTCAGTGTGTGTACAATTGCCGTGCTAAGGTTGTGCAATTTATGGATTCTAGCAAATTGAGCGAGTATGGTCTGCAAAGAGAAGAGAACAAAACAATTTGAACTCAAGATACTATGTAATAAAGAAATTGAAACTAATCACAGGTATTTAATAGAGTTAGAGTTGCATCCTTACAATTTTTCTTGAACTGCACATCTTCTCAGTGAATTGAATATAAAACTGGGCCGGAAGTTCAATATATGCCGGTACTTGATTAGTTGTTGTTCATTTTAAATTCCATTAGACAATCAAGTTAAAACATATATCATTTATCAGTAGAATCAGTGATCACTAAATTAAGTTATAGCAGAAATAATTTTTGACTAATACCACCTTGCACATGTTCTTCTTGCTCATCAATTTGGTAATCAGCAATATCTGGAATAGACAAGTTAATTTCTTCCATAGCTACAGAACATAATAAATGAGTAGCTAGTAGTGCTCCACATATTATTAACAATTATGAAAAAGATCATACCAGCATGTTGAAATGAGGAAATCTCCTTTCCATTGGGCAAATAGACAGTAATCTCTAAATTATTATTTCCACAGTATGTTATAATCAAAATATTCCCTTCAGTCAACTGATGCTCATGTCCAAAATGTCTCCAACTCCTGCCATAAAAGTAAAAACCCGTATGTGCCAATGGATTCGCCTGTAGTCCTGTGAAACCAGTCTTTGTGTTGACAAAAAGATGGCTGCTATCCTCAAGTTCTATCTTTTCATAAAAGTTCCAATGGACTGCCTATAAAACAAGGGACAATTGCTAATAACCAGTACAACATAAATACAGAAATGACTAAGTTCTTGTCCAAGGCATAAAAAAAAAATAATAATAATGAAAGCACTAACCAGATATTCTAAGCAAGTGGATGGGAGTTTCATCATGTACTGTGGCCTGACATGGAAACCATCAGCAAGAAAAGAGTACTTTTGCACACCAGTTGGATGAAAAGAATACAAATACAACTGAAGGTTATTCTTAATTTCCAGCTGAAGATAGTCTTTCGTTGTCTCCAAAATTATTTCACAGAGATATTTAAGCTCAGAACCTCAAAGTTCTGCTCCTCCATTGGCAGTTTGTCTGACTAAACAAGGAAAGTCTCCTCTAAAAGTCTTCACAATATGGATCTCTGGGTAGTTGTGATTAACTCGCTTACAGTATAGTTCAGGTAAAACCTTAACGAGAAGAAGCGATTTTGTGGTTGATTATAATATTTTTCATGCAATGTATTTACGCTGATGACTAATAATTGTTAGAACAAAAGATATAATATTCAAATACTCTAAATTCTTACAAGAGAGATCTCATCCATGCCTTCAATTCGATAAAGTTGATTAATAGTTTCCTTGACCGTTCCTTAAAAAGTTTTGTGTTAAAGGCGGCAAAGCTTAATCACAAAAATATTTAAGCAGTTATAATTCTATTAGGAAAATAGAGATTAATAATTATACATGGGCTCATGAAATCAGATAGTTCTTCTCTATTAGCGTGATAGACAGTAACACTGAAGGTATTAGATCTACACCAAGTAAAGATCAGATACATCTGAGGAAGTAATCTATGTTCGCGAGCAAAATCTTTCCATTTGTTCCCTGAGAATAAGAAATTGGTGCAGCGCTGTCTCTGAGCATGAACGATTTTATTACCCTTTCTAGAAGTTAGAATTATATCTTCAATGCCTTCTATATTAACTTCACCTTTGAAGTCCCAATTAATAAGATGTATAACAAAGCAGGTTTCAATAATAGAGTAATATTGAAATTATAATCACAGCTATGAACATAATAAATAAACGTTCATACCAATCTTTCAGAGCAAGTATTTGGAAGCAGAGCCACATAATGATATCGATTTTCCTATCCATCTGCAAATAACACAAATTTCTCTGCTCCGAAGGAATGGAAAAAACGTATATAAAATTCCAAATTATTTGTTATCTCCAGCTGTATATAATCAGAGGGAACAACCTTGGACGGAAGGCAAAGTTCAAAGAGTTTCATGCGGTGCAGTTCAGCGCCATGGCGATCGTTTGTCCTTATTAAGCAAGGGAAATTGCCTTTCAAGGTTTTGATCATTGAGCGTCAGGATAGATATAGCCAACTTGTTCGCAGTATGCAGCAGGCAATTTCTTAATGGGAAAAATCACAAAATCAAAGTTCCAAACATATTGACAGGGGTTTATGGTCTAGGGTTTAAAGGAATGCACAAACAAACAAAATAAACCGCTAGCAAAGCTATGAACATAGAACGGCGAGTATCAAACACATATGAAACTTATAACAAAACGTGTTCATGGAAGATTACTCTTTGAACTTTGAGCCTAAAAGATATGAGAAAAATTAATAGATTTTAGAGAAGCATTCTAACCAGAACAATGTCTGCAACATCTTCGATGAGGTACACTTAGTAGATAGAACCCATGTCGTGCCTTCGCTGTAAATTGAAAAATGGTGAGAATGATAATGGAATACGGGTAGATGGTGTTGTAAAACACGTACGTCTAGGTTTTTGAACTGAAAGTTTTTGATCTGAAGTGATGCCTTCGTTTACAGTGACGTTGAGGTTTTGCTTTCTAAACCTCTATAATTTGTCCCTCTGCCCAATGCTTCGAAAATATCATCTACGTTAAAATAAAAAAAAGGAAATTATTATTATTGAAAAGCAACACATCTTTACCCTCGTTCCGGCTTTATTGTCTATGGGATTCGTGTGCTGAGCTTTTCCATTCTGCATCTCTAGTTCATTAGGAAAAAGGCAATTTTATTATTGTTCCTAGGGATGTACTGTATATCAAAAATAAATAACCCATTTATTTTTTAATTATTATTATTATGAAAGAGAAGTGGTTTGTTAAAAATATTTATAATCATTGAAAAGCTAAACTTTCCAAATAAATAATTATGTTTTTAGATATTATATATATACAAAGGGAATAATGCAATATACTTTTTCCGAATGGAAAGTAAGCGATATATTTCAAACAAAATTGAGAAGTTCTACCTGAGCGATCAACTTTGTAAGGAATGAAATTGATAGAATTTATCCAAATTTGAGGCCTATCATTTTGTTCTTCAAACATAAACCAGACATGCTAATACCAAACATGCCTCAATGTCAGAAATTAAAAAAACCAAAATGCCAGATAAACTTAATTGTTCAATAAAATACTGATAACATATGTCTATGGCAGCAAGAAGCAACTTGCAAAGAAAGGAATTGTTCAGGAGGGAATGGCAACAACAAACACCACATCTGAATTAAATGGACCAGGAAGATCAGGCCGCAAGCTGAATGTAAGGTTTTTTTTTTCAGTGCTTTTGGATTTGCAACACTAAATTTCTTCCATTCTCCTTTCAATTCAAGTTGAGCAAAAGCACCCATCCGCCTCCTCTTGTCTTTCCTTGTTTTGAACCTCATCCTGAAATTGCCCCCCGGACTGATTATGTCCGCATTAGCAAGTCCAACCAATTCATGCTTTCTTGCAAAAGGAGCAGGTACTGTCTGCATTTGATGAAAATAAAAGTTTAGGATTCATGCTGTATAAAATAGCAGTTTTCAAGTGTTCCATTAAAATGTTAACTGAAAGAAAGAAAGTTTAGACCATTACCACTCTAGAATTAACACACATTTGAGTTTTAAACAGTACGGAAAAACTATCTATGATAGCATTGGCACCATCAGCTTGCAGCAGCATTCCTGGGATATATTATTAAGATCAGATACAATTAACTGGATTACTCATATAATTCCCACCGTGATTGAAGGGAGGAATATCATTTTCATAACTTACGTTGGTGAGCATTTTGGACCTCAACAGGTAGAGGCAAATGTTGGACATTTATGGCAACAACAGGCTCAACAAGCGCGTCTAGATTTAGAATTAGATCATACACTGCATGGAAAAAGGAAAAAAGGGCACTCTTGTTTTTTTATATTATTATTAATATTTTATTACATTCTAACTATAAAAGCAAAATACGAACAGTAAAAAAAAGATCCAATTTGTACGGCTAGAAGGTCCCGAGTTGCTTTAACATTTAGAGAAGAAGTTTAATAATTGATAGGAAATAGAAGTCGAATTTCATATGTTACCTGGATACACATTCTCTACTGTTGCATCAATGTGAAAAGGCTCAATATCCATGTCAACAACCTGCGAGGGAAGTACATCAACCGGTTCTAGCTCTGGCTCTGGCTCTGGCTGCGGGTCTAGCTGCTTCCCTGGCTCTACAATTGTTTCCGGTAATACATGGGGTGCAGCTTTAACCAACAGGAGAAGTCATTAAAGGATAAAGGGAAGTAATGGAAAAAATATACCATAAGAAAATTACGAATGACAGTAATACCGTAAGGTATGAAATCGGTCGATTCTTCACCATTCGCCCCATAGACATGGAGTTCAAACTCATTAAAACTGCACCATGCAGAAGTCAAATACATTCCAGCAGCTAGTTTATGCTTAAGAGCAAAAATTTCCCAACCATTCCCCCAGAGGGAAAATCCAATAATTCCCCAGCAAGTTGCCTCCACAATTATTCTTCCATTCTTTGAGATTAGTTCAAACTGTTCTTCTGGTTTAAATTCAACCGGTTTTGGAAAATGCCAAGGAATATTCTAAAAGAGAACGCACAAAGTAAAGATAAAGAACAAAGGAAACATACACGGTCAATCAGATATGGGCCACCATTGCAATGGATGGAAATAAAAAAAAAACCCCCAAAGAGCACGAAAAAACTACACAAAAGAAATTAATAAAATTACCAATCTAGTTGAGGAAGTGTTCGTTAGTTCAACTGTACAGTGATATTTTTCTTCCATGTCGTTTGCCAGAAATCTCAGTTTTTCCACCCCACCCGGATGAAATGAACGGATGTAGAATATTGACTCACTCGCAATCTCCAACTGTATGATATCCGTTTTATAGACATAAATAGCACGAAGACCCTCTTCCAATTCATCACCGCACAACTCAGGACCATGACCATTCAGATGCTTTATCAAACACCTAAATTCTCCTTTCAGTGTTTTGATGGTTTGATATTTAGGAAACATATTCTGCACCTCCTGAACATATCTCCTTGGTAATTTCTAGGCAATAAAAGTATGAAACCCTTAAAAGATATCTCAAAACAACCACGTAAAACTATATATCAACAAAGAAGATCATGCAAGTCTTTCAAATGAGGAAATTTTTTGTTCCAGCAAAAGATCTACACATGCAATGGTTGAAAAGATAAGATCCAAAACGGCTACGTGAAATTTTTGACTCCTAATATTCGTTACGATTACAAACGCATAGTTACCATCGTGAAGCCCTTGATTTCATCTTCAAGCTTGTAGACCTGCACGATTGATTCTATTGGCGAAGATAGCAATGGATGAAAGATCGCCGGCGGCCACAGAATCGTACAGTTTGGAAATGAGCTCGAAAGCGCAAGAAGCAGAAGACAGAGACTGTAAAAGTTGAAGTGACAAGGAAATAATTTAGAAGCTGCTATACGAAAACTATTTGTTTTCTTTTCCGAGGCTTTTCTTGGGAGTATTGCGTATTCATTGGCGAAGAAATGCTTCGGTTCCATGTATGCACAGTACCCACAGTGAAATGATTAAAACTTCCAGCTCAGTTGAAAATTTGAAGAATGTGAAGAGACTTGTTCCATCCCAACTACAGTATGATTTCTGAAAAAATTTACTCGGCATTCTCAGACAAAAACAATCATAAAACAATTGTGAAAAAAATCCAAAAAAGAAAAACCTCGAGAAAGAAGATACAATATATGGATAGAATCAAATAATAAATATATATATATATATATATTAAAGCACGGCATGATTGGGGAGCTTAGGTCGGTAAACAAGATATCCAAGGTTGGGAATTTTAGGTCTGTATTGCTGAGGCCGGTAAAGTGTAGGTCAGCAAAACTTATGTCAGCAAGCTTAGGTCGGTTAGTAACTTAGGTCGGTTCTACCGGACTTCCATGATTGGCACCATGACGGTCTCCAAAAACTGAATTTCAGACAAAATAACGATAACATTGACATAATAGGTAGGACTCATTTCGGGTATTTATACTGGATGCCTTCTTCTTCATGCTTGAGTTCTTGGTCAATACAATTTCTCCTCTTGCATTTTGCTAACTTGATCGTCAGAGTTGAACAGGGGGGATAGGCCTGCTTGTTTTACTGTTTACTTCCATTAACAGACCCGAGCTATACCCCCACATTCACGTCGATTCGACCAAAGGAAGCCCCGAGCTCCTGCTTCCCGGATCCGACCTCCGACGAGCTTCTGTTTCTGAAATATGATCTTCATCCGAGCTCCAGAGCCCGGGTTCAAGCCTCATCATCACCGCAAATTCAGAGATTGGACCGGAACAGTCAAGATCTCATTTGGGCCAACCGGAGCATCCTGAACCGGACATTTTGCGTCACATCAATCAAAAGTGGGTAATAAATTTAAAATGAGTTAGAATGTCAAGTAATTAGTTGGTCATTATGTTTATTTTGTAATTCAAATTAGGAATGTCATTATTTAGATAATTTTTATATGGGAAAGTATGTATAGAAGAGGCAATAATTACGTTACTTTTGAAACAATGCGAATAGATACTGAAAATTTAAAAACTAAATTTGAGAAAGAAAATGAAAAAGTTTGTTTAGAAATATCTATTTTCAGGAAGTAAAGAAAAAAATTCTCAAAAACTGAACAGAAAACCAGAACCTTAATATGACTAGGGTATGTAAGATTGAGATAATAGGGAAAATAGGCATCTAATTCCCAAATTTTTAAACTTGATATTTTTACCTAATATAAATTCTTAGAATAAAATCAATGAATATGCATATATCCCTGGAATCTTTATTATTATTTTTTTAAAACACCAACCAGTATAAATAGGCAATCACTTGGAACTATAAAACTCGATCAATTGTAAAACAGACAAAAAATGGCATCAGTTAATGAAAAAATAAATAAATAATAAACAACAGTAATAATATAAGCAAAAAACCAAAAAACTAAAAATATATCATCTCACAGATATAAGTCCAGCATAAAACCAATGTTTTCTAATCCGAAAAGCTTGATGTCCAACAAAACAGTACATACGTTCAAACTGAACAACTCCCAACTGAAAAATGCAATCACTGATGTAGAATAGCTCTTAAGACCACATCTAATTTCAAAGGTGCAGGCGAATCTAGGTCTAGCGTGAGCTCAAGGATTTTGTTAATAGAGTTAACATTTTCCCTAGCGAATTCCTCCCAATTACCTTGCAGCTGCACTTTAGGGAAATCCACATATGGTCGATACTGATCGTTTACACATACAATCCAGCAACGAAAATTATCACGTGGGCCGACAACATCAGCAGTGTAGAATTGGCAGAAGAAATGATCCCTTGCAAATTTAGCCGGCACATTCTGTAAGATAAATATATAAAGGGAAAAAAGTAGATATTAATATTAAATTTAAAAGTAAATAAATAAATAAAAATCTGTAAGCAGTAATAGAAAAATACCATAATCAATAAAATAAAAGAGTGATAAAACCGAAAACATTACAATTCTGCCAGTATTGCACACATTCTGGGTGAAGCGCATAAAAAATGAATTGGGAATTTCATCCACCATTTCTTCATGGTCCAGACCTTGCTCTCCTGCAAAGATGATTAAACTTGTAATAATAATAATAAGTAATATAAAATGATTAAAGTCGGAATTTCTCTGACTGTGAAACCCCATTCTGTAATTTAATTAGCAAACAACAGCAATATTACCCTTGCTTGAATGTTGCCCTGCAGATTGAGAAGGAATTGATTCAGCATGCCTATTACCAGGCTGTCTAGCAAGTGACATATCAAGTGCTCTTGGAGGAAAAGAAGATGGTATCTCAAATCAGCATGACAATCTAATTGAACAACAGATACAAGATTTAGATGCAGTATTATATACTAATCCACAGGAGTATATATTGATACATCCAAAGAACATATAGATGCATGATTTCTTTAATATAAATACAAAATAAAGAGGTATACCAGTAGGGAGGAAATCAAGTGACTCCTGACCATCAATATTAAAAACATGAACTTCAAATTGATTGAAATCACGCCAAGTCATAATGAGCCTCTTATTATAGCTCAACTTGTGCTTCACAGCAAAATCTCTCCAGCCATTTCCATGCAATAAAAAGCCAAAATGCAACCTATAATTGGCCGTCACCATCCAATGCCCATTTTTTGACGTGAGCAAGAATGCTTCTTTATCAGCAAATTCCAATTCCTTTATGAAACTCCATTGAACATTCTGACCATTGAAGTCCCAGTAAGAAAATTAGATAACAGTAATAACAGTAACAATAAATAATAATTCAAACAATACTAATCACAACATAAAAGAATAAAAAGAATAATAAATGAACATTTGATCAGGAAATTTAAATTTTAAAACTAACTAATATGTCCCAGCAAGAAGTGGTTAAATGAACCAAATGACGATGGCCAAAGTTCAATTTCTTGACCAAATAAGATTGCTTCTCTGGACAAGTGAAGTCAAAAGAGCGCAGAATAAACTCAGCTTCTTTTGTTATCTCCAAGAGTAGATAGTCGCCTGGACTGGTGCGCAGGGCATCGGAGGCTTGTTGCAACTAGTGACCATGAAGTTCTGCCCCATTATTATTATGCAATTTTCTAATCAAGCAGGTGAAGTTTCCTCTAATTGTTTTTACCAGTTGCATTTCAGGAAATATATGATGCACTGCTTCACAATACGACGCCGGCAATTTCTAGTTTAAACATCAAGATCACCGAGAAAAAAATGAATATAACTTCAACTTTACTTCGATTAGAACAGTAAATATAAAAACCCTAACTCAACCCTAGAAAGAATCTTTCAGATATAAGATCGACCCAAACTTAATTTGCAAATCTAAAACTTTTAAATACAAACATCAGCGTTGCCTTTCATTACCCATAAATAAATAATCACAATCATCGTAATAAATAAATGGATACATCCACATCCAAATCTAAGGAACATAGAAAAATAATACTTAACCCAAGAAAAAAAAAGGAAAAGAAAAGGAAAACGACAGAATAACTCACCAGAGTAACCTTCCGTATATCAACAATTGTGTACACCTGCATGCAAGATTCCATGGCGGGGACCAACGAAGCAACAAAAAACCTCTCTGACTGTTAAAGTTGAAGCCTGGCCAAGCGTATTGAAGGTCCCCGAATTCTTTGTCAATGACAAAGTTAAAACCCCAAAACAAAAAGGTTTATTAAGAATTTGAGTAGACCTTTTAATAGGAAGCATAAAGTAAAAAAGGAAGAATACAGAAAAAGCAAACGTCACATCAGCGGACCCTTCACACCAGTTCCATGTCAGAAGAAGCAAAATTCTGGTCAAATACTCATGACCATTTTTACTTTTTTTCCTTTGAGGATATTATTTTTTACAGATATTATTCTGAGCATGGCTATCGGAGGAGCAGGTATTTCTACTGTATTGAAGTACCCATAATACATCTTGGGTTACTTCCAGTTCTTCTGTCAACAGGGCTAGAATCGGTATGTGATTTTGTTTGATCAAGGCGGGGTGGTGGTCACGTGAGGAGTACAGGCGGAATGTTCTTCTACGTCAAACTTCTGTGTGTGACTACCGGATGAGCAGGTATTACTATCGAAGGAAAAGGTCTAGCTACCGAAACGCCATCGTTTTCCTATCTAGCCCTTCTCCTTCGATAGCTTTAGCTTTGGAGTATTCCTTGAAGGAACCGGATGAGATTTTCTTCACTTCTCGTTTCCTGTTCTTAGTATTGGGTTCCAAACAGTGTTTGGACCTTGGTTTTCAAAAAATAATTTTATAATGCAAAAGTATATCAAAAATATAAAAAGGCATGGGTAAATAGTAAAAAATTTTATTAGAAATGATGAAAAATGTTGAATACTAAATTAATGCAGAGGTGACCTGGTGCTGACTTCAGCCGGGGACGACCTCAGAACTTATCCATGACGACCTCGGGGGATGACTTCATCCGCAGACGACATGGGGAGCTCACTTCATCTGTACACTACCTGGCCTACAGTGTCCCATATTAAGCCCCCCTTTATAGTGTATAGATAACACGTGTTGGGGCTGGAGGATGACACCAGGAGTATCAGCTTAGACTGTTGGAGCCTTTTCTACTTTTGCCAAGTATAAATACTCGATGGTTTACTCCTAAGAGAGGTAATTGAATTCCTACTTAGCATACGCATATTCTCTGAGATTGAATACTAACTTAGGGTTTAAGGTTGAACAGGGGAGCTCCTCCCAAAAGCAGGGGGAAGGAGGCGGACGCCGACATGAAGCGAGCTTGGTGCTAAGTTGGGGTTCCTCCCAAGGTCGGTGACGCAATATCAAAAATATCAAGATATTAGCAAACTTCTTTCAAACTGGCTTTTGTGAAATCGATACAGTCGTAAGGGAAATTTCAATTAAACTGGTGTTAATTAAAGTACAAAAAATCAAATAGTTCAAAATTATGAAGCGGGCTGATCAGGGTTAGCGCCGTTGAGGTTAGCATCATCGCCAGGATCAGCAACGGATGTGGTAATAGTGGTGAAAGTCAAACCCGCAATAAGGTTGGCATCATCATTATTATGAGGAGGCACCAGGTCAGATGGAATTTCAATGAGCAGATCTAGAGTGTCGTCAAGGTTTGGGACTTGAAGAGTACTTAAACAGTCTTCGTTGGTTGGAAATGGATCTGAACCCTCGATAGTTAAGTCTTGTGGAGGCTCAGGTTCTGCACAGGTCGAAGCACCGGATATTCTTAAATTCACCGACCTGGCCTTCTCTTTAAACAGTTCCCATAGTTGTGCCGGAGTGCTTTCACGATCCAACAGTTTGGGCGAGCTGGCGGAAGATTGTTTGGCCCAGTAGTTTCCCCAAGTTTGGCTCGGTCAGTTACACCATCATTGTAGCTAGCTTTGACCGCTGATTGCAGTAAACTGTTGAAAAGTCTACCTAATCTGGAAGACCGATGATAGAAATCTCGGGCTTCGCGACGGTTCCGTTGAATCAGGTATTGAAGCCAATCTCCGCTAAGCACAACTTCAGCTCCTCTTTTCAGGAAGGTGGGAGCGGCTTTCTTTAGGTAAGCCTCCCAGCCCCTATGAAAAATAGCAGGGAGTTAACCTTGGACCCGTTGGAGCTCAGCCCGGAGTCTAACATTCTCTTCTTCCGAGGAGCTTAGCCGGGAAGATAACTGAGTTATCTCATTCTGGAATGTTGCGTTTTCACTCTGAAGTGCCTCATTTTCGGCTTGAAGTGCTATTTTGTCTTTCTTTACACGGTCATGAACATCCTGCAGTTTGGATAGCTCTGTCCAGAGTTTTTCTCGGGCTATATATGCACTATTTCTGGCTCTTTCCATCTTCCCAAGGTCTGCGTAAAGAGATGCATTGGTAGCCTCGAGCTCCTCAAGTCGGAGCTTTTGCTTCGCGACCTCGGCGGTCAGTTGATCGTGGGTAGATTGAAGTAAACCCATCGACAGCCTTGTAGCATTTACTTCTTCTCGCAGTTCACGTAATTCAGCTGACTCTGTTGAGCTCGAAGGCAAGGCCTGGAGACGTCGGATTTCTGCTTCGCATTCTTGGGCGTAATCTTCCAAGGCAATCATACGCCGTAATTGTGCTGACATCAGTTCTTCCTCCTGTGATATGTTTGAGCACGAGAAATGAGACTTCTAAAATATCATATTAGCGGGATGGTTTAGTAACCACTGAGTCGAGTTCAAATGCTCGTTAATAGCAGCTTCCAATTCAACCTCTGTATAATCATCCCCGCGCTCTGGGATAATATCTCGAATGCGGCGGGCTTGAAGATTGATGGACCCCGCTCCTCTGAAATAACGTCTTGAGTCACCCCAGAAGGTGAAAGACTGATTGGAAGAGTTTGGTTCATCCGAATGTTGTAAGTGACAGGGATGTAGGGACCTCAGCGAATCCGTTTCAACGGTTGGTCCTGATCAATGGAGTCAGTTGATTCTGTAGTGGAATCGGGGTGCAGTTGGGAAGAATGTCTATGATGTTGACGGTTGTACACATGCGGATAATGTTGCCAAGCACCTTGTGATTAAGTGACAAGCTCTTACAAAACCTTTAACTTACGTTCAGAATTTGATAAAACAAGGGATAAATTATCCTGACCAATTTGTTTATAAACTCGAACCAAGTGTAAGAAAAGAGGTGTGAAACATACGAACAATTAGGTTGAGCAAGAACCTAAAAGGCTAAGTTTCATGCAATTATGTAAACTACAACATGCAAATACATAAAGCAATAAAAGGAGGTATCTCAAACACTAAGTTTTTCATCTGAAATACTCTGAATATTATTATGCACGGCTTCCCTATTTATAGAGGTAGGGATGGCCGAAAATAAGAAAGAAAAAATAAGGAAAAGAATTAGAATTGGAAATTAACCAAGAGGTTAATTCCTTGTACAATTACCAAACCCGGAAAGAAGTAGGAATGGTAAAAAAAGGGAACTAAAATTCGGATTTACCTAAAGCATGAGGTAGCCGAATTCACACTACCTAAAACAAGAAGGAAACTAATTGGAAAACAAGTAGGAAAAGAATAAAAATCCTACTTCCAAAAAGAATAAGGAAACCCTTTTTGGAAATTAACTAAAAGACTAAAAAGACTTAATTAAAATTCTGAAAACTAATTCCCTAAAACCGTGTGGGCTTTTTCCTTGATTGGCCGTGTGTGGGCTTCTCTCCTTGGATTGGGCCGTGCGGCTTCATGCTTCACCTTGAGCTGGCCGAAAAAATTGTGGGCTGGTCCATGAGTTTTTGGGTCGGCCCAATTTGTGGGAACTTTATTATTTGGTTTCTTTAAGTCCAAGAACCTCCTGGCTTCTTCAAGACTTCAAGAAATAGCCTTTTTTTTATTAATGTTGGATGATTTGCGCCTCTCCTTCCAAGATAGTTAGAAGGGTTGCAAATTGCACATTTCCTCCATTTTGCTCCAAGGCGTGGGCTTCTATTTGGCGTCTATCTTTCTGACTCAAAATGTGTGCTGTTTTAGCTCTGGATATCCTCATCATCCCCTCCCGGTTGGAAAGGAAATAAGTCAGGAAGATTAACACAAAACATAGATCATACTTACCTGTAAGTGTGTAAGCATGATGCTCAATTGTTGACACGATCGGAAAAGGTATATCGCTATCATGGGCGTTAAGCTCCTTTGACATCTCTTTGGCAGAGTAGACAACAGGCAACAGTGCTTTGCAGTAATTCTGATCGTGAGCCAAAAGCTTGTTGAACTGTCTTTGCAACGTCTTTGTCTCCTTCGGTTGGTCTTCTTCCTGCAACAAAGAAACGACTTGCATAGGGATATCCTGAGGGATATCGTCAGGGTTAGTGCATACTAAAACAAGTACATCATCATTACTGTCTAACACTTGACCTATCTCTCCCCTAGCAAAACAACTACTCCTAACTTTGTCCTGATCAGGCTTATCAGAATTCGCCTTACTACCCTTTACAACAATTTCTTTCCCCTCACCCTTCGCTTGGCGCCTTTCAGCTTCCCATTTAGCGAGTGACTCCTTCATACGGACAGCTTCTGATCGCACTTCAGCCGGCGGCATGGGTAGGAACGTGTGGATCTTGCCCTCCTGGCAGACCGAGTAAGTGTTGGCGACCCCATCATGTGTTGCCTTCAGGTCAAAGAGCCATGGTCGTTCGAGTAGAATGTGACAAGCCTCCATTGGCAGAACATCACATAAAACCGTGCATTCGAACTTACCGATAGTGTATGGTACGCTTACCTGCTTTGTGACTCTGTAGCCGTCTGAGCTGTCGAGCGATTGAAGCCGATAAGGACATGGATGATTGATGACAGGGAGGCGCAACTTATCAACCATATACTCACTAGCAACAGTAGTACAACTCCCTCCATCAATAATCAGAACACATAACTTTCCATTTACCTTTGTGCGGGCATGGAAGATGTTTGTCCTCTGGGACGTGTCCGGGACAGCAGCTGTAGTCAGAGTGCGAGTAACCAAGTTTTGAGATGGATCTTCTTCAAGAAATTCGAACTGCTCCACAGGTTCTGACGGAGTGCTGTCAGTTAACTCCTTTGTAGGGTCAACGGTTGGTTCCTCTTCATCGGATTCTGATATGTACTCACCATCTTGGCCCAATAATACCTTCCGGATGTTGGGACAGTCACGCATGTAGTGGCCACGGCCTGAACACTTGTGGCAAGTAACATTGCTGATAGACTGCCTGGGAGTTGATGGCGTTTTCTGCTGGGATGAAGAAGAAGTGGCGGCGGCAACAGGGACAATGGCCTTGCGGTCAGACATGATCGGCCTCCTTGCTGGTGGTGAGTAGGTCGGATTCTTGCGCCAGGCTGGTGGGGCACTGGTAGGTGTCCGGACTGGTGGAACGGACTTCAGATACTCCTCCATAACCCGAGCCTTGTGCAGCATGTCTGTCAGCGTCGTAGCATTCTGCAATTCAACTGCTAAAGCAATACCCCTATTTAAACCACTAAGAAAGCGAGCCATAGATGCAGGCTCATCTTCCTGTACATTAGCCCTAATTTTTGCCATCTCTAGTTTTCTATAATATTCATCTACCGACATAGAACCCTGTACAAGAGTATGTAATTTCCTATACAATTCTCTAAAATAATAGTCAGGTACAAAAGTCCTACGCATAGATGTAGTCAAATCAAACCACGAGAGAGGCGGAGCACGGGCACGCATAGGGCGTGTATTTCTGCGCTGGTCCTGCTGCTGATTCCACCAGATTAGGGCATAGTCTGTGAAATGTACAACTGCGAGCTGGACCTTCTTGTGCTCTGGGATCGCATGAAGTTCAAAGATGCGCTCCATCTTCATCTCCCAGTCTAAGTACTCCTCTGGATTCGTGCCTCCGGCAAAGGGCGGAACGGTTGTCTTGCACTGACTGAGGCCTGCGAATGGCTGATCTGCGGCGTTGGGGCCTGGACCAGCAACATCGTCGTCTGAGTCTGTGCGCCTCTGTTCCCGTTCAGTCCTGAGGTCGGCAACTTTCTCCGTTAAAGTAGCGAATCGCGCGGAGAGTTGCGCAATCGCAGCCAGGATTTGCTCGTTTCCCATAGGGTTAGGAGCACCTCCACCTGACATTGGATAAAGAAGCGAAAATCTGTCTGCTAAGAATATGAAAAAGTGAGAAATAACCTTACCCCCTTATTCCCCCAAGTGTTTCCCACCTAATAGCTACGCACAACCCCGTGTATCGCTCTAGGGTGGCGCCCTTTATAAGATGTGCACTCAAGCCTTTTACCACTCAACCTCCCGATATTGATAAATGTATCAGGCAAGCAGCAATTCACACAAAAGCAATGACACTTAAGAAAGAAGCAAAAATTTTCGCAAAAACCACACTTGGTTCTATTTTGAAAAATCTTTTCGTAAAACGATATTTATGTAATATAGTTCAGATATGAAGTACACAACAGGAAATTTCGGGGTTAAGCCCTCAAATTTCAGAAAAGATGAGTGTGCACGATGACAAAATCCAAACTACAATTAAGATCTAATGTATAGGTCGCACGAAAAGATAAACAAGGCAATTGAAAGGAGGGCAATTCAAAGTGAATAGAAGCAAAGAAAAATTAGCAGAGTTGAAACAACTTCAGGAAAGCCTAAACTACCCAAAGAAGCGATCACCCACCCAATAGGTAATCAAGAAACCAATCCCCACAAATTATCAATTCTTCTAATATTCAAAACAGTACCTAATTTGCGAAATTAATACCCCCTAATGGCCGAAAACAGTACCAACTTTCTAGCAAAATGCGATTTCAATTACGAAAACCCTAGGGCCAGCAAAAAAATTTTTTCAATTTACTAGCCTAATCCCAGGGATAATCTTAGCAGCACAAGGATACAAAATCAAGAATTCACTATATTTTCAAGAATTCAAAAGAAAGTATCCAAAACTTATAGCATGCAATTTTACAATGCGCAAACATGTGAGCTGCTTAACATCAACCGCAAAACTCACAATTTTCAGCAAGATTAGCACCAAAAGAAGGGTAGAAAGCATCGCAAAAGCCAAGCAAACAAAACCTTAGGTCGCGTGAATTAGCGACGGAAAACCCGAACCCTAGTGTCACAAAACCGAAACCCTAATTTGAAAACTGAGGTCCGATTTTAATTTCTAAAAATTGCAGCAAGGGTATCCGATTTTTAAGAAAATTTGCAATTTTAAAGATGGAAAAACAGTACACAAAATAGCAATTTTAAAGCTTGAAGAAAAAAAAATTTTCCCCCCAAAAAGATGAATTCAATTCCAAGAATTTCAAGAATAATCAAGACTAACAAGGAAAAGAAAACACCTGGAAAAGGATTTGATCGGTTGATCTCCTCCGGTCACGAAACCACTCCTTAACTCTGATACCAATTGATGTGGACGGTTGTACACATGCGGATAATGTTGCCAAGGACCTTGTGATTAAGTGACAAGCTCTTACAAACCTTTAACTCACGTTCGGAATTGATAAAACAAGGGATAAACTATCCTGACCAATTTGTTTATAAACTCGAATCAAGTGCAAGAAAAGAGGTGTGAAACATGCGAACAATTAGGTTGAGCAAGAACCTAAAAGGCTAAGTTTCATGCAATTATGTAAACTACAACATGCAAATACATAAAGCAATAAAAGGAGGTATCTCAAACACTAAGTTTTTGATCTGAAATACTCTGAATATTATTATGCACGGCTTCCCTATTTATAGAGGTAGGGATGGCCGAAAATAAGAAAGAAAATAATAAGGAAAAGAATTAGAATTGGAAATTAACCAAGAGGTTAATTCCTTGTACAATTACCAAACCCGGAAAGAAGTAGGAATGGTAAAAAAAGGGAACTAAAATTCGGATTTACCTAAAGCATGAGGTAGCCGAATTTACACTACCTAAAACAAGAAGGAAACTAATTGGAAAACAAGTAGGAAAAGAATAAAAATCCTACTTCCAAAAAAGAATAAGGAAACCCTTTTTGGAAATTAACTAAAAGACTAAAAAGACTTAATTAAAATTCTGAAAACTAATTCCCTAAAACCGTGTGGGCTTTTTCCTTGATTGGCCGTGTGGGCTTCTCTCCTTGGATTGGGCCGTGCGGCTTCATGCTTCACCTTGGGCTGGCCGAAAAACTTGTGGGCTGGTCCATGAGTTTTTGGGTCGGCCCAATTTGTAGGGAACTTTATTATTTGGTTTCTTTAAGTCCAAGAACCTCCCGGCTTCTTCAAGACTTCAAGAAACAGCCTTCTTTTGATTAATGTTGGATGATTTGCGCCTCTCCTTCCAAGATAGTTAGAAGGGTTGCAAATTGCACATTTCCTCCATTTTGCTCCAAGGCGTGGGCTTCTATTTGGCGTCCATCTTTCTGACTCAAAATGTGTGTTGTTTTAGCTCTGGATATCCTCATCAGTCTAGGTTCCCCGGCAGGGACCTCACAACCGCTAAATCCTTCCTCTCGAGTTCGTTTACGACTTTCATCTGAAGGATGGAATTGTACTGCAAAAATCAATATGTCATATATATATATATATATGTATTTATTAAAAAGTAAAAAGAAATAAATACTTAGGTATTTATATTCATACCAGTCAGGGGTTGAGGTTAGTTTTCGGAGGTCGGATCGTTAATAACGAGTCCGGGTAGCGGTCCAGTTCTGGGACTTGG